>JAMALA010000022.1:0-270050 GCA_023628255.1 Cystobasidium sp. 2NF920
TTCTTTCTTTCTTTCTTTCTTTCTTTCTTTCTTTCTTTCTTTCTTTCTTTCTTTCTTTCTTTCTTTCTTTCTTTCTTCGGATGCTTAAACAGTGCAACTACCTACATCAAAACGCAACTACTACCTCTACCTCGTTAAAACACGCAATCATAAAGTTAGATATCCCAAATCAATCCTCTTCTTCCAATAATAATAAAGATGCAATAACAAGATTTACATTGGTTCAGGAAGGCGTTGGTGATGTATCGATTGGCGGAGGGATCGTTGGTAATAATGGAAAAGCAAGAGCAGCAGGAGCAAGAGGAGGAGGATCGTCGTTGAAAGAAGTTAGAGATGCTGGAATTAGAATCACTCTCGGAAGAGATCAAGGGATGGAATTGCTAGCTAATGAACTTGGGGAGATGTTCAACGTGAGTCTAATTATTCTCTATCTCTTAACAGCACCTTAATACATACCCTCGCTTCCTTCTTCCTTGTTCTTGTACTTTTCTCCTCGTATTCTATTCTTCTTCTGCTTTTCCTTCCGTGGAAGCTTTCCACCGCTGTACTGTATTCGAAAGGGAGACTAAAAGCTGATTACTGTTGATTCACCTTTTCATTCTTATTTCGAAAACTCTTGAAATTGGGGATTTGACAGGGACGTTTCGATCTCACTTGGGAAGAAATGAGGGAACAATTAAACACCTCAACTCCTAAAGGAAAGCGTAAAAGATCGAACAGAGACGTTTCCTGTACTCCTGGGTTGGAAGATGATGAATTCATGGACGAATTACAAGACGATGAAGGTGAGCTCCTTTCCCTTACAGACCTTTCTATCTATTTTCAGGCTTGTACCATTAGATGCTTGATTGAATTTGCTGAACTGTTTTCTTTTCTGTCCAATTTGCATTTTTGGAATTTCCCACTGTTTATCAAGATGGATACGCCCTTCAAGGAGCTAAGAAAAAAGCTAAAACGAAGGATAAGAGTGGAAAAGATAGATCTGCTACAATTTCAGCTTCGAGACGTACTACTACAGTTGTGAGTGTTACAGGACCCGATCTATACCTCGTCCCATCTTGCAAAAGGCAAAGCAAAAAAGCTGAAGGAACGACAATCATTTTTTCTTCTTTGTGTCCGTTGTGTGGTGAATATACAGGGTCGACCTGAAGATATTAATCTACCTGCTCATTTGATGGATGGCGTTCAAATGGGTGATGAAATGAGGGATGATCACTTGATATTCGGTGATGATATGGGTGAGTACATACTTTATCGTCGAGAGACTTGAGTCAATGACAGAGTATAGACAGTGAGGAGACTGATTCTTGCTTTGATTGACCCTTACCTTGGGGGTTGCTGCTCGCTCCGGATATAATAGGCTTCGATCCTATGCTTGACGTAAGTCTCATAACCAGTCTATCTATCACACATATACGCTCAAGACAGGAACGCTGATCCATACAACTCACAATTGCTCTGACAGCTCGACCTTGATTTCGACCTAGGATTAGGAGATCTTCCACCTCCCATAGCATCAGACAACATCGAAGCCAACAATAACAACAACGCAAGAGGAGGCGGAAGGCCACGCGATTCAAACATCACACAAGCTGGAGAATTGAATGTCCCAGATGCTTTTCATGGTGGAGATGGCGGTCCTGATACTTCAGCTACTGGAATAGGAGCTGGATTTGAAGGAGCTGGGTACAATGATCCATATGGTAGTGGTGGTGTCGCTGCTGGAGGACACCAAGGTGATTTCTTCGAAGGGGATAGAGAAGCATCGGTCATTGATGTAAGGCGAGGAATGCCTGCTCAGGGTGATGATGCAATGGTGATAGGAGGAGAAGCTGCAGGACCACCTACACCACCTGCTTCCGACGGTATCGATCTCTCCAATGCAGCAGCTCCAAACCAAGAATTAGATAACGCCGCGGAGAATAACAATAAGAAATCTGCATCTAAAAAAGCAAAGAAACCCCTCCAACCTCTGAAAGATAAATACACAACCTTACACGCCGATGAAATTACTAGAAATAGAGAAGCTTACTCTGATGAAATGAAGAAAATGACTCTGCGAAAAGATTTGGAGAGGTTTGAAAGGGGTCAGAAGGAGTCGGTATTGGATATGATGACTGCTTTACCTTTACAGAGTGAGTCGTATTCTTCACTGCTCTTTCAGGTCCTTCTGTAAACGGCGCATCAGTTAAATGGGCAATTTCAATGGGTTGAAGATTGCTGACTTGGCTTGCGGTCTTGCTTTCAGTCAAAGCACCTACACTGGAAAACTGTGAGGCGGTCGTCTCGGATGCTGCAGATGGGAGCATACTAAGATCAAACTCATAATCTAGTCTTAAAAGATGCCCTCAATCTGAACAATCTACTTCGTACCGCTCCCAAAAGCAAGAAAGGTGCGTCTCCGTCCAGATCTAGTCAAACCGCGGGCAGTAGTCACTGAAATGGTTGGGTATCTTCTTTGATAGGAAAAGATACCACTAGCAAAAGAGCAACATTAAGTACTCGCGACCCTTCTCTCCCTAATGACGATCGCTCAGATGGCAACATCCCACGAGGTATTCGAGAGGGAAGTCATCTATCTTCTCAGATGGGCCGAGGATACAAGAACGGTCGACAGAGTGACTTTGGCTTCGACGATCGATTCGGTCATCAGGTTATGGATGATGGAGCCATGTTTGATGATGGTCAACAACATCATGAAGGTTTCAATTACGATGCTCTTGAAGGTGAACAATACGGCGATTTTACGAGTAAGTCCCCTACATTTCGAGATAACAGTTCAGGAAACGAGATCAAGCTAAGGTGTGAACTTGTCCGCAGATGAACACGGTAGACCATCTTCTGTAGCTCCTTCTGCCGCTCGTTCCTTCTCACTTGGCCCACGAGGACACCGAGGCTCCTCTGTCCATGCTGAAGAATCTAATTATGGCAGAGAAGCAGCTGCGTCATTCGCTGTCATGCCTTGGAATGCGTCACACAGCAGCGCAGCAGGTGAGTTAGCTTCATCGCCCTAATACTATTCCTTGGTCGTAAGCGTGCATGGGCTAACGTTTAGCTATATAGGCTTTGGCAATGTGCCCAGCTCGGCGAATCGGTACTCCGCTAGTAGGGCTGGCTCGGTACCTCCTACACCAGGTGGTCCACGTTCACGAGCTTCATCCATTCTCGGATCTTATATGCGAGGTCGGCAGCCGTCATTGGCCGGCACAATACTAGATGACAACAATTACTGTGAGCTTCCCTTCAAGGTCCCAATTCGCCTGTCGTATAGATCTTCATGTGACTGAAATCCTTGCTAGCCTATAGATGAGCGAAACGGAACACCTTCCAGAGCTGAAACACCCGGCAAACATCTAGAGTCGCGTGCTCCTTCACTAGCTCCTTCATTCAAATTCAGAGAAGGCAGTGCTGCTGTTCCTGAACATGTGCTTTCGGATAGTCAGATCGGAGAAACGGAATCGCAAGTCGACATGAGGCTTGAAACAGAGTCTCGGTCAGTACACTCTTCAAGGTCTTCCAATGTTATGCTATGCTCGGCTGATGCAGATTGAATCATGATCTTTTGCAGCAATTTCCTCCGATATGCTAGAACTTTCGCGCACCCGCCAAACAATGAATTCCTGCTTTCAGATATCATACCTGTCGCCGCGACACCTCCCTTGGTAGCTGCTCAAGGTTTCTATCGTAAGCTATTGCACTGTTCTCCACGGAGCGGCCGTACCAAGCTAATTAACGTTATCGCTACGTCTCCTTTCTGGCAGATACTCTCATGCTGGCTACCAAAGGTCTACTCAAAATTCATCAGCAAGAAGAGGCATATTCCGAGGTCAGTACACCACGTCGAAATGTCTATTATATCATGTTGATGCGGTGGTTTGCTTTCAGATTCGTCTATCGATTGCTCCTGCCCTTCATCAATCCCAGTCTCAATCGCCTGCCATCGCAGTCTAAGCAAGAACAACGCTCGATATACTTGTCCATCGAAGAATTGTTCGGTTTTCCAGCGCGTGCCTTTCGAGCGCTGTGTTGTTAGCAAGGCGCGAGTCGAATTGGCTAACTCCGAGACTCGAGAGGCTTTTATGCCTGGTTTGCGTCGCAGACGCTGCTATTGCAAAGATACCCCCTTCCCTATCGCAAAACAACTATCCCAGAAATAGTACATACCGTCGTTCCAAGAATCTTTTCCAGCGCAGTCAAACAATCACAAAGAAGTTGTTCAAGTCTAAATCGACTACCACTTCTCTGAAGTGTCTGCAAAAAGCAAGAAAAGACGAGGCTAGTCTCGCGTCTTTGCCCAGCAAAGGCAGCAAGTGTAACATAGAAAGGGCCTTCACAGCTCAGTGCTAGAAAGAGAACGCTGCCCTGAAACTTTGATGTTCAGCATCCATGTCTCTCATTTGCTCTTTGTTTCGTTTGGATTCTTGGGCTTGCTCGACTGTAAAGTGAGGCACGACAAAGAGATAGCTAGCTACATAGCACTAAATACTGCTCACGTACGCAGTCTCTCTCTCTCTCTACTTAATTCCTCTGATAGGTATCTCTTGATGCTTTGTTGCTGGTCCGATCGTAAACTGTTTTGAGAGACGGCACTTCAGTGCAGACCATCACCATAAACCTGTTGGAAGCTCTTTCTCGTGACCATAGTCGACCACCAATTCTTGATAGCAATGACCTCCTCTTGAGATCTACCGAATTCATCAGTCAATTTCTTGAATGACCCTTCAACGTCTTTGAGGTCCGTAGCTCCCACACAAGCTAGAATACGAGCAAACCATGCACCTGCATGTAGATCTGCTAAAGTAATGAAATCTGAACGATCTTCTCGTGGCAAGATTGAGTTTAGCTCCAAGAGGATTTGAGCGACTGAAAGCCAGTGTGCTTGTCCTTTCGTAATGAAGTCACCTGCTGATGAAGGGTTTTCGTACGCTTGAAGAATATTGCTGTGGCGGACAAATAGGTGAGAGATGTATCAGCTTTCCAGTACTGCAGCATGCCCGTAGTGGATGAAGTATCTCACTTCATAGCTGTCAATTTCTCATTGTAGAAAGCCTCCAACTTCTCCTTGTTGGGCACATCAATCTTTCCACTCTTCAGGTCGCTGAGATATCCTTCAAGAGCTTTCTTTCGACCTCTTACGAATTGACCAGGTAATCCTTCATTCTTAGCTTTCAATTCAGCTTCATTCCTAGCTACCAACAGTAGCAGATTAGGATCACCAGCCGATGATTGAGTTAAGTTGATAATATCGTCATCGCGAGCTTTGCTTGCCAGACTTCCCGGAGCTAAACTTCTTGCTGGGTTTGTATTGTTATCTTTGACGCCACCAGCTCCGCCCGTTGGTGAAGTTGGGCCTCCTCCGTTGCTAGCACCGTTTGTGGAGTGTGAGATCACGTCGTCGGCGTGACGCTTCTTATCTAGGAATTCGAGTATTTTCACGGTATCTGTGAGAGCTGTATACTTGTTTGGCTGGCTTTCATCTACAGCGGACTCGAGTTGAGGAACGACCACTGTATATCGTCAAGGTTGGATTACATACAATTCAATAGTCAGTGCCTCAATGTTGTGCTTCTTGGCTTGAAGTCTCACTTACAGGTAGGTACGGTTCCTGGAGACAGTTTGGAAGTGTGCGGGCAAGCGGGGGCAGTAAGCGTTCAGATGAAAGCAAGCTGAGTACGATAGGGAGATTGAGAAAGACACACCTTTCGAATTGATCTTCAAGAACTCTGGTGAGAAGTTAGCACCGCTGACTGTGTGTAGGTGGTCCATCGTCAGTTGTCATAGTCTATCCATTCGTCTATCTATCTTATCACTGACGTAGGTCTACATTGACGATGTTGCATTCTTCGGGGATAGAGTAGCCCTGTAGGATTACAACAGTCTTAGCAATGATTGACAGAGTGATACAATAGTATGGTAGCTGCTCATGATGCCCACCTTCTCAATCAAAGCCAGCTGAGCAGCACTTGCATAGCATGAACCTGGGAAGGTGTAGAGGACTGCCACAGGAATGCCGCTTGAACGATGGCCTTCCGTAGTGTTGTTGGCGGACATAGTTGGATGAGTAATGTGTTTGATGTGATGGTGTGATGTATCTTATATCTATGTCTGTGTCCAAGTTGACTGCAAGGAGAGATGCACGCCTTCATGGAGCACCAACTTGTACCATTTACATCTCATCAATCATGGACAGCATAGATCCAGCAGCACTCTCGCTGCATCCACCTCAGCAGCAGCAGCAGCTTGTTGCTACTTCAGCACATCATCATCATCAAGTATATGCTACACAGTCACCGTCACCTACTCCTTCATCAAGCTCACTCGCAGTCCAGCTACAGCAGCAATCACAGCAATCACAACATCAACAGGACACCACCACCGTGGCGAGTGCTTCAATACAGGACCCCAACTTACCGCCTAAGCCTGATAGGACCAAGCATGATGTTGTCAAGGCGAGGTATAGAGTACTCCAGAGCAAATGGCAGGACTTGAGTGCGGTAAGTTGGCTATTCATGGGCTGCTTCACTGTCACTTTAAGCTGCTGATGATAGCTTAATCAACAATATATATGTCAACAGGACCGCACAAAGTTAGCTGCTGACCTGGAAGCTGCTGAACAAAAGAGAGACAAACTGCAAGCTGAAGCAGAGTGAGCTCCCCTGCTCTTGACTATCACGACTTTCATTTCTCATGGCTGACCACAACAACGTGACCTTGAACAGCATGCTGATCGAACAGATGCACGAACTCGCACCTGATATATCATTAGCGCCTGACTACGTGGACCTCTCAAGCGATGAAGGCGGTGATGATCATTATCACCATCACCACAATACCATGAACGACATAGGCTATCATCATCATCATCATCGACATGGCAGTAGTGGGGGACCCCTGTCATCCTCTTCTGCTTCCTATCTCGACGGAAGAGGACAGCAGCAATACTATAACAACAATATCAACCATCACCATCCTCATATGAGCAACAGCGATAACAACGTCCCATCTTCAAGTATCAACTATTTCTCAGGTCAGCTATTTGGACCTAATTCAGGGCTGGATTTCGGGAGCGATATGGACGGAAGTAGTTCTACTCCCTCTGGAAGTGCACACAGTAGTAAAAGAGGTAGCAATGCAGGATATGGCTTTAATAGTGAAGGGGCAAGTAATGGTCATTCCAAAAATCACGAAAGACAGGTCATGCTATCGCCTGAACAAGCTCGCGAGGAGGAAGCTCGGATTGAACAAGAACAAAAAGCAAGAGAGAGGACTAAATCGTATAATCCTGATAACGTCAAAGTTCGAATTGTGAGTTCACTCCGACTTGACAAATCCTGCTATAAGGTCTTGGACTAATTCTGACTTGTCTACGCGCTGCTGCGACAGGGAGTCATGCCGTCTACTTTTGTCCATCCCCTAGTACACAACAACTCCAATCGCTCGTCTAAATCACGTTCACCGTCAACAACTTCGGACAACACTCATCTACCGAATATTACAAATGAAGATATGGCCAATTCACAGTCAAGTACGGGTGAGAGATTAGCGAAGAGACCTAGGACGACTTCAAAGGAAAAATCACCGGTCAAGGAACAGAATACAATAAAGGAGGAAGAACAACCCAATCCTCCCTGAATCTGGACCGGGTCAGTGGTAACAATTCAATACGGCCATCATAACCTATGGGAGACGCGCCTTCAATAAGATATTGCCGACACGCTACTGCAGTAACCAGGCAGGGTTATGAGCATTCTGCGTAAGAGCTCGAGCCTACAGTCGGCAGGGCGAGGGTCAAGGGCGCGTACCAGCCAATACGATGAATCTAAGAAGATGAGATCAAGAGTTGGCGTGCATGCGAAAAACAAGAGCATATTATTCATTCCGAACACAGGATGTGCGTAATTGTACGGCGGGGAGGAAGACAGATCCATTGATCAAGTTTAACCGTCCGCAAGAATTGCTGTCCGACAAGCGCTTCATCTCTTCGAACAGACCTTGTTCAGCAATGTGTGCAATCTTTGGCCCTTGAATGGACGGGCTTCAGGATCATACACCGTCAAGCCAGTCAAGGAAGAAACATCTTGATCTAGAATGGCACTTTTACCAACGACGGTATAACTCAACGTTTGCCCCTGTAACGTCCCGATGTCCTCAAGAGTCACCAATTGATGACCTTGTCGAGTTAAAAGCGGTGCGCGACCTGCTACTACTGCTTCATCTTGGACTGAAACCGTCCACTCTTTGGCCCACAAGCGTCCCTTTCTCGCGAACCTCAATCCGCACCACCTTGTCCCATCCGCTTGTACATGCACAATCCTTGTGCAAAGCTAAGCGTTGTTGCCATCAATGGCAATTGAGCGCTTGGGCATTACCATGCTTGCATTCGCGTATGTTCCGGCGGACATAGCGTTACGAGGTCAGCGCGTTGTAAGTGAACAACAATTGTAGATGACAGAAGCGCAGGCAGGCGAAATGGTACATAAAAGACGTAGAGCCGCTTGAGACACCTCGCTTAACAACGAAAGACGACAGAGCGCCTGTAGACGCGATCTAGGCTATGCTATTGGTTTGCCAAGCATCCACGTCTGCTGTGCACAAGTCTGAAATATGTTTTGAATTGCAGGTGAACGCTGAAAAGCTAACAACAAGCTGACAAAAAGCTTAACAGCTTCTATAGCTCTCGGCAAAAGGCGTGGACCAATGAGAACCGTTTATCAGAATAGGACCTGGCATCCATCTTTGACGGCTTGCTTCCGCGCGCTGCTACTTTCTTGCCGACCTGTCAAATCCTGTCTTTCCTGCATTGTCTTGCTGTCCCTGCTCGCATGTGGTCGCCCAGAAATCTTCTGCTGGCGGAAGGGTAGGAAGCCCACAGGTGACACGGATTTATCGGCATCGCGAACCATCTTTGCTTTGAATGCTCTCGACATACGGTTCTGGTACGTGTCCTGAGTCAGCACTGCTACGGTTACAGCCTTGCCTTCTATAGTCATTATTCCAGTTCTGTAAGACCACGTTTTGCCCGACAGCTGACCTTCCAATTTCTCGGTTGTATAGAGTAGTGTGCCATCATCAAGGACAATGTGGGTTAGACGCTTGATTTTCGAGTCTTGCTCAATGCGCATGCGACAACTATAGACCTGCATTGGAGCTCTCTTGGAATATAGTGTAGTTTTCGGCCATACGAGTTTGAGGTCTTTGCAGACGTTGATGGTCGTCTTATAGAATATAACGTTTCGCGGCTCAAAGTCAGTCTCTATGGTGTTGGAATACCGAATTGACGGAGTGGACATGTTTGCTTGATGTGTACTCTGTCGACTAATGCTACGCGGCTCCTGATGTTCTCGAAGCAGCGACGGATTATGGTGCTGTAGAAAGAATGTACGTTACGTAGACAAGCAGAACCAGGAGGGACTGATCAGATGGCTTGAAGATGTGATCAAGATAGTCTTATAAACAGCCATCTCGAGGGCTGTGTAAGCTCTCCACAGTTAAAGCCACGCTTCCGCATATGCTGTGCACGATGGAAGAGGTTGTGGCTACCAGCTTCATATATGCTTTAGCGAACATAGTCTGAGGACAGCAGCATTGGACGAATAGACGGTTCCTAGGAACTTCGAAAGCTTAACGGTCCAAAACAGACGGATTACGCAGCGTTTTTGCTCTTCTAATACTGGTACATGCGAATATTGATATAGTCACTTCTTATGAGAGGTCAAGCTTTCATTGACAAGGGTTTGTAAAAAGGCGTCTAAGGTTGTGTTAGAGTCGATGAAATTGAAGATTCTGCGTCGCGCTTTGGCGACGAGAACAGCCATGCCATGCTTGATATGCGATTTGAGCAAGAGGGAAAGCTTGAGCAGGGTATGCTGCAATAGCATGAGCTATTGCTGAAAGATATAGTTGCTTGAGAGCGGCTCAAGACTTGGTGGAGATTGATAGTAGAGACGACGACAGGATTGTAAGGAGGAAACGAAATGGATACCTGGCTGCCAGGGAACTGGCAGGCTAGTGAGGGTACTGACGACCAGGGGAAAGCTGGAATGATTCCAGAATAGAAGGACAGAACGACTGGACATATGACCGATGTGGACCTCTAAGTATTGTGCTTCGCGTATAGGTTTTCTAATGTGTACGTATAATGAATGATTGTTCACCGATTGCAGGCCTTTGACGAATCGAAGATTTGCCAGAGGGGTTTTGAAGAAGTTTCGCTTCCAAGGTAGCATGGTAAGGGAAGAAAGACAGATATATGTCCTCTGGTGGTGTAGTAGTGTGTATTCGGGTTGTGGGCGTTGAGGTAGCGTATCACCTGACAACCCTTTCTGCGTGAGTAGTAGGTCCGGATGACCAAGACTAACACCATGCATGGGGGCTCGGCGGGTGCCCACTGGCTGTTAGGGTCACGGGCCATACGGCAGGTCGATGCGTTGCCAGATAATTGCTGCATGAAAGGTGATAAATTGTCAATCTTGAAGAGGTTTACGGAAAGGCCGCGCACTGGAGACTATGGCTCAAAGTCCACTCCCCAAGACCGGCTTCATGACTTCCTGCTCTTCAGCGTTCAATTCTTTAACCATACCACTTGAAGTATTCCTCCTCAGCTCCATAAGGTCTTCTTCACCTTGTACAATAACGCCATCCAACCAAGGTTCATCCAGCATTTCTTTAGCGCTCGCTCTTTTGGAAGGATCCAATTGAAGCATAGGTTCCAAGAAATGTGATAGAGTGTCCGCATCTTCTTCTGGTATAAGATATTTTTCCGTCAAAACCATCTTCAAAGGCCAGTATTTTAGGCGTGATATATGCCGTAATTCAGCTTTGCGTGTGAAGATCTCACTGCTGTATTTGCCGCTTAGAGCTATATGACGTGGGAAAGGTCCCATGAGTTCGATGATTTGCGCAATGTCTGAATGGCACAAGAATATCAGCATATATCTTCAGTACTACTGCAGCGTAGAGGAGGCGACTCACGATCATCGTCTTTGTTATACTTCGAGCCAGCCGCGGGATCAAACAAGTAATCACCCGTCAGGAGTTCAAAGAACATGCAAGCAGCTGACCACATATCGACTGGAGTGCCCCATTTAGCTCCAATGATCGCTTCGGGACTTCTATATTGTCTCGTTTGAATATCATTTGTGAAATGCAGATCCGTCCATGATCTGGAAGTAAGATTATAGCATGTATCAGCTTTCTTAAACCGCCTTTGTACAAAGATGTTACGGCATTACTCACGCATTTCCCAAATCTGCGATCTTGACTGTGATCCTCTCCAAACTAGCTGGATCATACGGAGCGTTCGGCGGCAGAGTACTTGGATCACCAGCAACGGGAGCAGGTCTATATTGTTGCAATAGTTCTTCAACCATGGTAGCAACGTTGCTTTGAGATTGTTGCTGTTCCGCGGTCAAACCGCCATCCTCTTCTCCTGGGATGGGCGAGGTCATCCGTTGATCGATTGAATCGGGTTGTACTTTATAGAGTTGACCATCTGCTCCTTTCTTATAGACAGGAGGAGGAGAATAACTTGAATAATGGGGTACGCTATTTTCGGCATTTGTCGTCGTCCCTTGTTGAGCTTCTTCTTGTTGTTGTTGTTGTTGTTGTTTGTTCTTTAAAGCTTGTTGAGACAATAAACTGGGTCCATTATGGCTGTTTGAACTTATCTTGGTAGCTTCCCTTTGAGCTTCTTCTTCAGCTTGATTCAATATCTCGTTTATAGAACCACCGCTTGAACTGATTCTAGTTCTTGCAATTGCATCAGAGACATTCTCTTCACTTGATGATAATGAGATGGGTAGTTTAGGTGATGATGCTATTGAAGATGATGGGGCAGTATTATTGAGGTTGAGTTTGGAGCCTGATGTACTTCCACCTTGCATATATGACGGTCCGACTGGTGAGTTCTTCGTAGTACTAGCAGTATCTGATATTTTGGACATGTGGAAACCCAATTTATCAATCATAGGTGAGGTGCCCAAGAAACTACTTGAAGGAGAAGGTAGAGGTTGAGATCCCGTGATGAATATTCCTTCTCCACGAGGGGTTTGAGTACCACCTCTACCTTGGGAAGGAGGTACACCAACTAATTTAGTAGGTACCGCAGCGGGTGTAGTTTCCAATTCTGCTTTGACGACAGCTTCGACATCGTCTATGCATATCAGGACATTTTCAGGTTTTAAATCCGTATGAATGATCCCACAACACCGGTGGATGTAATCTAAACCCAATAAGACTTGCTTTGCTATTTGACGAACGATATGTTCAGGCACTCCTCGATTTTGATATCGCTTGATAAGACCCAGTAGGTTTTCACCGAGGACTTCAAAGACCATGCAGACGTGCTGAAGAAATCGACCCATTGTATGCGCAAAAATGTCAGATGGTCGACTTTTTAGACTGGCCTCATGTCGATAGAGACTGTCTGCACTCACACTGCCATTCATTCCTTCATGCGTAAAATGATCCAGCAAGGAAACGACATGTCGTCTACCGGGATGATTCGGATCGGACGAGACTACTTTTTGAAGCAATTTGATTTCATCGAGTGCAGTTTCCGTATAATGTTGAGCGGACTGTTTTCACGTTGTAATTGTTATTCGTATAGTGTAAAAGACGGGATGCGGTTCGTCAGAGTATCCCAGAGCGGGCAGATCAATAGAGAAGTAGTGATATGTGACAAAGGTCAGTTATGAGCTTTCATGCAAACATGCAACGCAATTGCGTGGAATTGCAATTGTACAAGTTCTAAGAACCATACCTTGACTACTTTCAAAGCCACGTGACGATTATGTCTAGAGTCGAAAAGAAACAGGAGGACAATAGAGGCGTCAGTATAGGCGCTGCCCTGAAAGCTACTTGTTCGCCATCTTGCAAAAGCTTCATCGAATGCAAGACGAAATAGCATCCCCTTCTTGCGACAGCAAGGCAGCAGGCATAGCGTAGGTTGACTCTCGTTCACTTCCATTAAAGAAGCTTGTCGGAACTACCAATGTCCGAGAGACATTGGCCCGACAGCGAAGGGACGCCAATAGATGTGCCGAGCCGTCTTCTTTCCTTGCCCTGTCCGTAATCAAGTGTCTCTCCTTGAACTTACAGATTGTCTCTGGCAAGCCAAACCTGTGGGTATGAAAGATCAAGTCAGTTTTCATCTTCTCAGCACTGTACCATTTATCCGGCCGGGCATTGGGGTTGGGATGGCATGGTGATATGAAACGGAGAATTGATAAGGTGCAGGCATTCATTGGGATGAGTGCAGATCTGAGCAATAGACGAGAGAGAGAGAGGTCTCTCAATTGAAAGCCCTCTCTCGTACTATTGCAATGTAGTGGCATTGCTTGAATGCTGTTTGAGATGCTGATCGAGTCGGGAGGAGTAGAAGAATAGCCTTCGGACAGCGAGGTGCGCACCCAAGAGAAAGAGATGAAAGAAGAAGAAGAAAGCTCTATGTCGCAAGAAACTTACAGTAGAGAAGTGACCCCAGCCTAGTTTTCTGACTACTACATATCTACCATTTGAGAATGTCTATTGGATGGAGAGCATGTCAGTTGATTCTACCTTGCAATTGCCTTATCTCTCTTGTGCTCGTCTATAAAGAGGCGACGGGAGAGAGAGAGAAGAAGCTTGAAATGAGGATTTGAGAAGCTCACCTCGCCTACTACTACTGGATGATAACCGCCTTGTTCGTAGCTAGATTGACAATGTAGAGAGATGTATGTCAGTCATTGCTGTACTTATGAAGCTTCTCCTGTCTCTATCCTCCAATCTCCTCCCATGTCAAATGGCCATATCGGTGATATCACATTCGCGCTGTCGGTGAATGGCTGGCAGCAGCGTATACACAAGGAAGAGAAGGGAAGGAAAGGAAAGACAGGGAAGAACATAATGATAAGAGAGAGTGAAAGCACCCACTCCGACAGCTTCTCCTCCTCATCCGTATATACACTCTCATAGCTCGCAGTCTGGCTCTGTTGACTGACTGAATGTTGCGAGATGATACTGGGTGAAGTGGCTGTTGCTCCTGCTCCTGCTCCTCCTTGGGAAATAGTAGTCGGAGATTGTTGATGAGAGGTTGATGGGATGTTGATTGATTGTGTATCTGCTGCTGCCTGCCGGCTCTTGCTCTTGCTCTTGCTTGTGCTCTTGCTCTTCTCCTTCGACTTGCCCTTGCTCTTGCTCCGTGGCTGCTCTATACTGGCCATGGCTGGCTGGCTGGCTGGAGGAATACCAAGTCTCGATGTAGCCCAGGAGCAGTAACAGCTGTGTTGCCTCTCCTTCCTACTACTCCACTCCCTATCTCCTTCTGTCTCCCTCCAGTATATGTCAACCCAGAGAAGAGAGAGCGATCACCTCCGTCGACAGATAGATAGACAGCGTGAAAGCAATCAAAGCAAATCACGGCGCATTCAATTGTCCAGATGCTTGAACAAGAACACTGACAGATAGATACAATGCAATGCAACATTAGCATGCCAATACTACTATACTACTACTATTGAACACCCTGAGAATGCATACTTTCCACCCAATAACTCTCCTATCATATCATATCATATCATCCATCCTCCCTCCCCATATCATCATATCACATCCCATCACGCGGAATGCCAGTCACCTATTTCCCATTTCCCGGATTACACTCGCGGGCCTCGGAATAAACGGGAAGCTATTAGACGATGTACACCTGCCTACGGTATGTAGTTCAAGAAGACAGCAAGAGGTATGGTAGTTACACGACAAACATATCAGTTTCACGTCAACGCTATCCACTACGGTAGCGTTTCATCGCAATCGCGCGCACTTTCGCCCAGAATGTCCACATGTGCCTCCACCGGCAGAGCACTGCACGTGCACTGAAGAGTACTGTTATATATATATATATGCCACCTGAACGCAGCAAAATGCCTGCCCAGAGTCATGCAACTCTAGGATCACATCGCTCGCCTGAGACTGCTCCTAGTACGCCGGTCGTGTCAGTCTGGTGAACTGCCGTTGGATATATGTTCCCTCATCTGGGGAAGGACTGTATGTTGGCATTCGACGCCTCGCGAATCACGGCAACGTACTTAATTCAAATTGATGTGGACATCACGGCAGTGTACTCTGATTCGGTGTCGATATGCGCAGAAATGCCAACTGTATCTGCAATTCATTCTTACTCCCCTCCCCCAGGAGGACCTAGAATTTGGCAAGGGAGGTACAGGCGGCGTGCAAATGCTACAAAGGCTTCTGATGCACCCTCGTCTCTTTTGTTTTGGTTTTCACGGTTTGCATAGTTGCAAGTTGGATATGAAAGGTTTTGGCAGGCACTTTCCAAAGGGATACAATGGCATACTCAACAAGCGAAAGGGCTTAACGTTTGGGAGAGAAGGAGGATGGTGGTATCTTATTGTAGTGTAGTGATCATGGGCGATACTCACTTTGGGAACAGCTATACCGCACACACCGAGCTTTCAATGCCTTGACCTAGTACCTACTGACTTCAATTTCTATAGCAGGCATTGATGTGAGCAGCTTCTGCCTCTTCTTCCGCCTCCCTCCTCCTTCGAGCAGAAGAACTTTCGTAGTTCCTTACTGCCTCCAGTGCTCCTGCTGCCTTTGCCTTAGCTCCTTGCGTAAAAGAAGTGAAAGGTGTACGCCCATAGTTCCTGGCCTGAAGCAGCCTTGTCAGTCAATTGCACTGAAGGTCTCGCAGATGAATATGTAATACCTGGCTGGGAGGTGTAGGAGAAGACTTTTCTCCAGTTAACGGCACGTATCCTGTGTCAGTACGTATGCGTGATCAGGACGATAGAATCAGCGACTTCCATCTCGCAGTTCTACCGGATTCTCAGTGTCTTACCCTTAGGCTTCATCATCTTGCCTGTGAGCCGAGTCTTCGCGGCATGGCCTAGCTTATCCAGAGTCCCTCCAACGCTATGTCCCTTCTCCGGTGCGTACTTACTATTACTCGAGTGGACGGAAGATGCCTTTGAGCCATTTCCTTGCTGTGTCTTTGCGAAAGCCTGACGATTCGTGCTCATGATGTTAATTTTGGCAATCCGAAGTCTGGTATGTAGGAGTTCTGTTAAGGTTTGCAGAGGAGTCAAGGGAGGGACATGACAACGTCGGGGGAGCAAAGAGTGGAGGGGGTATTGAACTGGCGAGTGGCGTGTGCAGTGCTTTCTGCAGTGCCCCTTGGGGCGTGACCATCTGGCACAGCCGATGTGGAGGCTACTAGCCACGAGGACGCATCACATGCGCACTGTTACGTAACAGCCGATGCATGAGGCAGTAAAGTCTTAGCTGGGCACCTCAATCTTCCTGCTAATGAGTTGGCCTGCTGCCAGTCAGACACTGAGATGCTTGGAGCGTTGCCTGCTTGCCTTTGGAAGCATTGACAGTGGTAGTAGAGGGTCCCGCCGGCCAGCGCCCACTCGAAGGCTAGCTGACTTTATATAGTAACAGAGCCTGCACATAGAGCAATGGCCCAAAGACGGCTGTTCAGCTCCAGTCGTGTCGAATTGAGGGTAGTTGACCGCTTTTGAAGTAGGCACGCCGTTGGATGGCTCCAGGAGGTCGAAATTCGAAACCTCAAGCCTACAGTGATTCACGAGGTATCCTTAATCTTCTTGCACCTTGCATAGCTCTTACGACGTAACGGGTCCTTGATAGTATCACGCGCAACTCTCATCAAGGAGTTTCCAGCTCCTCTTGCAAACGATGCAGTGTTGTTCTGCAATGAAAATGCAGGAGGGCAGAGAGCGCGACTTCTGGGTGATAGGGTGGTCAGGGCTGAGCAAATGAGAGAAATAGCCGCAGCTTTTGTCATTTGACACAAGCTACCTCAAAGGAAACGAGGTGCAGACTGAACTCCTCAATATTGACACGTCCCATTTGGGAAGGTCTCTCGGGCAGTACAGGCGTGGAACATTCATTGCAAATGCATTAGGTGTGGACATTTCGGCAACAAAGCCTGTGTGTTGTAGCCTTGGCGCCAAAGGTAGTATATAGCGCTGACTCAAATGTTCGGTAAAATCCATACAAAACACTCCATCAGTTTTTTTTTGTTTCAAGGATAACGGTATTCTTGCGAGTCATCTTTAACTTTTGGTAATTTGCGAGTCAGGCCCGTTATTAGATTTCCTGTGAACTTTGTGACGGGGTTCGCTGGCGATGGATTTCCAGCTTCAACTCGCTGCCGCGCTTTCTTCAGCCAGTCGGGATCAAATCTGTTGTACGCTCAGCGTATTTCGCAAAGTATGGTCTAATCTGATGAAGGAAGCCTCCCACTTACGATTTCGATGGATCGTTCATATCACTTTGAGTACGTCTCAAGCTCGCTTGTGCACCTGCTACTGGCTCCGTGGGCATTGTGTTGGCTCTCTTGGAGGTGGCAGCTGTCGTGGTCAGAACTGCAGGCGCGCGACGAGGCTGGCTCGGTGATGATAGCATGGATGACAGCTTAGGCATCGCAAATACTGACCTTGTCTGGCGGTCGTGGCTTGGAGCAAAGCCAAAGCAAAAGCTGCACACGCCATCTGTCTCTGTTTCGAGGACACTTTTGCACACGTGAAGGCTGTTCGGGGGCGGACACCGCTTCGTAGGCGATGCTGTTGTTTTTCAGTCATGCAGTGAGTGCAGTCGTTTCTGCCAGGAAATGCATCTCAATTTCGGGCATCACGGGAGCAGAGAAGGAGAGTCAATTGGCCGCTCCTCCTGGCAGTTAACAGTAATGGTTTGCTGGTTCACGGCCCGGCGGCTGTCGTTAGACATCTACAACGCTTCCCAGCAGAGCCGCCCGTCCATCGCCAAATACGTCACCAAGGACGTTCCGCACAGCATGCGCTTGCTTGTAAATGAGTTCCAGGTGGGGCATACCAGGCTGACCCTTTGATTCCAGCATGGCCTTGTTCACTTGTTCCGCCAGCTTATCTCTTTCTTCTTGTCGCGTTAGCTCATAGATAGCTTTATTGCCATGCGAATTCAGGTCTGCTGGATTTGCATACGCAACGAGCGAGAAGAGCAGCTTGAGGTGCGACAAACTTTGAGGTGATGTGTTTGGGCTCGTAGGTGGGTAGAGACTGTTGAGTTGCGCTCCGTACGCTAGTACTTGGTCGAATGTCACGCTAGAAGGGCCATCGTCCTCGGTTGTATTCGCCTTGCCTTTGCCTTTGTGGGCACTAGTGGCTGATTCTGCAGCGGCACCCGTTGACGAGATTAGCTGAGATGCCACTTGCTCATCTTCGTCTTCAGGCTCGGCATCCATTTCGACATCCGCTTCTTCTTCCTCCGCCTCAGCACTGCTTGCAAGCACCAGTTCGACAAATTTGCGACATCGCAACTTGAAGAGTAGATCTGCTCTTTTCCGCTTCTTTTCTTCGTCGTTCGTGGATGACTTGCCGTTGAGCATGGCTTCAAGGTTCTCCTTCGATGACGGCAGTATCACACCAGGATAGTGATCTTCAATCTGTCTCATAGCATAATCGATCCGGCCTTTGCGCAAAGCAGAACAGATATCTTGTCGATGTAGCGTATCCTCCAGTTCCGCTTCGTCCGCCTCAAGGTCGTCCAGATTTGCACTGGCCGTCTTGACATCCGTAGTCATGTAATCGTCTCTCAAGCCAGAAGGCGTAGAGCGAGAGAGCGATTTATCCAGGTCCGAAGCCGACTGCATATCCTCGTCCTCATCTGCAGCCCCTTCGCCACGCATCTGACTTTCTCCCATACCTGTTTGTGAGGTGTCGTTGTCTGTAAGAGTAGTCCTCAAGGCACTCTTGAGTAACTTCTTCGAGCCTCCTTCCGCTTTCTTCTTGCCCTTCTTCTTCGCCGGTGTCGACGACCCACTAATTCCCGTTGAAGTTGCGTCTCCCGTAGCAGGTGTAGTTGAAGAAGCATAGCTCGTTGAAGATTCCGCTACGACATCCCGCCATATCTTTCGCTCGACTTCGCGTTGCTTGCGGAAGCTTCTCGCCGTGTCGGAATAGCCTCGATAATTCAGGTATGAAGCGATTAGGTTCTGCATACATGCCTTAACGTGTGGATCGTCATTGTCGGCAGCTGTGGGGTCCGCTGTGGTTAGAGGAGAGCTAGCCGCTGCAGACTCCGATGTGTAAGTTGAAGGTAAAGGGGGAAAAGACGGTGCCAGTGCTCGTTTATATGATAGCGGTATCGGATGAGACAAGACTGAAGCGGTTGTCTCCCTTTGTCGCCGCTGTGGAAGAACAATGTGATAAGCAACTCGACTCACAAGCTGTAGACACACGTACATACCTTAACGAAACTCTCGATATCAAACTTGAATGGCTCCTGACCAAAGTTGACTCTCACAGTCTCCCCCGGCGTTTGCAAGCCAACAGTAGGATAGTACTGCAAAGGTGCAGTGCCAGGTGTTTCTTTGCTCCTTCCTCGTTCTCTATCGCGTCTTGTAGCTCCAGTCCCAGCCCCATAATTCGGTTTCAAAGTTGGATCCTCTCTTTCGCCCAGCTGAGAGCTGAGATCGAAGATGTACCCTAACCATTTACCATTCTTGACGAAGAAAGCTCGTTTGGCTACAAAATCTATACCGCATCCGATGACATCGCCAGAGCCGAAGCGTTCAGAATAGGCTTGGCCAGTACCGGAACAAGCGAAGGCTTTGCCGTCATCCCCGTGGTAGCCGTACGATTCGGGATTCCAGCCTGTTTGGTAAGATCGTAAGTATCGTTCTACGAAAATGAAGGGGGAATGCGCACCTGGAAGTCGCTCCAAATCGACCGCGCGAGATGAGAAGCCTATTCCGATATAGCCTTTCTGTCCTTTGCTGACGATTTCGACTTCAAAGTAGTAGATGCCAGTTTGTGGAGGGATCGGGTAGTCGGCTCTGACAGCAGCAGCGTCCTGAAAGAGCAATTTGAATGAGGAGAGCATTAAGGTATACAAAGGCGACCTGGTACGCACCTTTTCCGGATCATGTCTGTTCAGTTCTAAAACACGTGAGAGACAAGTCAGTGCCCGAAGCAGGTCAATAGAGCAATAGCGGAGAAGTTCAACCTTACTGTCCCTCCCTTGATCGTCCTTTTCTGGGCAGAATTGTACTACTCCATCCTGTATCAGCAATCTCTTGCAGCATTGTTTCGGATCCAGCCTTGATGGCAGTGGAATCTTGGCAAGCGGGGTATCAAGGCATTCCTGATACCTGTCTCGAGCAGACACAGCTTGTGATGGTTGCCTCACAGCAGAGCTTGACGGTGTTGCACTGACTTCAATAGGTGCCAAGGTGGAAGATGGTGTAGCTGATCCCCATAATGCGTCGTCCAGTCTGGTACTTGTGGTCGATCCGGTTCCTGATCGTGATGCAGTGCTTGTGGACGAAGAGGAAGTGGAAGCGACTGGAGGAATGGAAGAAGGTGAGACGGTGAAGCGAGAGTAGAACACTGAATGTTGGAGGTAGGAAGGGACACTCCATTCCTGAGGCATGACGATGGTAGGCGGCATGATTGCTGTTGTTGATGGTTTCATGGATGATGACGGACCCGCAGACATGGGATTGCTGGACATGCCTTGCGGTAATTGTTGAGGGTGCCTGTTCCCGCCGGTGAAGAGGTAGCTTGACAGCGAAGACATTGATGAACGTTGGCTAGGTAAGCTCAAGTGGGCTTCTGTGTTCTCGTATGCACTCGTAGGCGTTGGCGGGGGAGGCATGCAGTAAAGGCCAATCGGCTTTCACGATAGAATACCTAAGGCTGCCTTTAAGCCTCAGTGTAGACTCTCCTAAAGCCGTAGATACCCCAATCAGTCGTATGCAGACGTCCAGCTGTGAAGAAAGTGACTGGTAAGACGGAGAGGACGTCCATCCGAAGCAGCGTCTTGATGCCTGTCGCAACCGCCGATCACCTTAGCATAACATCAACCCATAGTACTCTTATGTCAAGCCATGAAGTGATTGCACAGATGACACTACTAGTACTGTAATGTGACTACTATGTACTACTTCTACAATGGAACTATTGTCATCGGTAATTCAAGCACAAAGGTTAGAATGGAGTTGCCACCTTTGCGGTCTGTTGCCGTACACGGAGTCGGCAGTGCAGGGACCACCATTTCTAGCAGGCTATGGTACGATAAAACTGACGGATGATGAGAAATGAATTGAAGCGAGTACTAACCCTAGCACGAAATGAGTAAAGATGCACGTAAACGTAATTGAAAGAAATAAGTAAAGTAGGAGATCTATCTAAGGTCATTGAGGACAATACTTCGAGTGAGAGCATTCTTGACCCGTCCAGCATGTTTCACAGAGACTGTCGCCCTGATAGTCGTGTAGATGCGAGCTTTGAGTGGCTTGCGCCAGGTTGCCATTGTTTTTAGGAAGTGCTACCCGTCGACCAGCGGCGTGTATGCACCTTGCCAAGAGAGGCAAACCAAAAATCCAAGATGTGAGACCTTCTGCAACACACAAGTGGCTGTTCTAGCTGTTGCGCTTTGTTCTTCCACGGAGCAGTCTGCTCGCCAGGCTAGTCTTCCTTGACAGCTTTCCTTCGGCCGGCGACGAAGTATTTGCAGAAGAAGACCCAGTAGAAGCATTCAAGCTTTCCATTCTGCTTCTTTCCGGAGTTGAGGTCTTATCCGAAGAAAAAGAGGTATCGGTATGAGCATAACCATAACCCGAACTATTTCCATTCCCATTGTTGTATCCGTATCCTGAATTATTAGAAGATGATGAGGTAGAATGTGTCATTCCTGATTCTTTAGAGCTTGATTCGGCTAATACAGCTGCTAGAGCTGATTCATTGGCCAAATCTTCGTTTCGATACGAGCGAGAGATGGAGGGCTTGATTCCTGAACTGCTACTGCCGAAAATATCAGCCGGCCCTTCAGGGAGACCTAAGGGTGAAGGAGGCTGAGGCGATCTTCGACTCGTGGATGCTGATAATGATCTGCCCATCTGTCCTTGGCTACCATCATCTGCATAGCCCGTAGTAGTAGGCGAGCTGATTGTAGGCTTGAGGTAGTTGTTCGCTAGCTTGCGCTCGACAGGTGACGTCGATCGTCTGCTCCCCATGTCGGGCCGACGGTCATGTGCATCGTAGTCCAGACGTTGGTAGTAATCAGGTGACGACCCAGCGTTCACAGCGGCCGAATTATCGTACGAATAGTCTCCCTTCTCTCTACCAGCTTCACCAGATAAACTACCACCAGATCGAGAGCGTTCATATGGTAGTGGAGCAGGTCCTGCTGAACTGCTGAAATAGTTACTGTCATTCGATGTATCTTTGCTTGATGGACTGGAGATCATCGCTCCCTTTTTTGTCCGCATACGTGCTAGCAATGACTTGGAACGCTTGACTCCTGATTCGCCATGTGTTGGGGATACAGGAGTCGGTGCTTGTAGGAAGCGATCTGGAATGACTGGCATAGGAGGTGGAGGTGGTGCTGCAGGTAGCTCATGTCAGCTAATACTTAGGGCAACCCGATGCGTAAGAGCATACTCACAAGCTCCAATAGGCCTTCCTTCTCTCAAGGTAGCCTCGATATCCCAAATACTAGCAGTCCTATCTGCTCTCGTCATCTTGCCCATTCCAGTCTGTTGTCTAGCAGTAGGCGAGGTGGTTGTTGAGTTCGAGAAGCTAGTCATGCTCGAATTAGGAGAAGGAGCTACGCTAGCTCTAGGAGGTTTACGAGCGTAAGAAGAGTTGCCGTAATCCAGATAAGCTTCAGAGTGTACACCGAACGCCTCTATGATCTTGCGCTCTTTGGCATCTGTTTCGTTCGATGGGTAGCCTAACGTGATGCTATTGTCTGATTCGCGACGTGACAAGTCAGGCATGCCAGCGAGTAGATTCTCTGCTGAGTTATCTGGATCGTTGAAGTGACCTTCGGCTCCGCCCATTGCGGCCAAAGTGGCCTTTGCACGGGCTGAGATACCGTCGCCACCACCGTTCCCGCTGCCTCCGCCTACTCGAGCTTGACGAGGGTATGCAGACTCGCGCAGGGGTGCTCCATTGGGGGAAGCATTTGCTTGTGAGCCAGAATAGGTTGGGTCCAGAGCGGACTGAGAGAATGCGGCAATGGGAGCGTTGGACCGCTGCATTGAGCTCGCGGCATCAAAGGGACCGCTGTAGGTGTGGACGGGGTGACGTACGGAGACATGCAGGGATGCGAGGTGTTCGAAGATTTCAAGTGCATAACGATGATAGAGTGTGTCGTTGATGCAGCGATATTCGGATGGCAATATAATGTCGATTCAATTGTCAGCTGTCAATGTCACCCCTCTACGCGTGCGCCAAGGAATGCTATATCTGCTCACCTGTGATGGACTGAGAAATGGTGGACGATTGTTGTTGAGGGCGGCCGAGAGAAGAGAGAGATGGATCAAGTCAGTAAGATGTCTTGAATGTACGCTTGCAGTGATGGTGCTGTAGAAGGCTAGATTGAAGCCCCGTCTCACTGCGTGACTTTAAGAGCCAAAAACAATAGTATACACCGAAGATCAGGACTCATAGACACTCACAGCCACCACCGAGAAGGCCAGAGAGGTCGAGCTTGTCAATGACATCGCGATACGGAGGGCTGACGTTGCCGCCTTGCTTGCCCTTGCTGTTCTTGCCGTATCCTTTGCTGCTGCTGTCGTGTGCGCGCCCTAGTGACTTTGAGCGTGTTGGCGATGAGGCATGTTGAGCTGCAGCGGTGGATGAGGGCATGCTTGTGGATGACAGCGGGGATGTCGTACCCTTCACTGTACGCTGCCCAGTGTATGCTGTTCTGGTGAGCTGAGCCGTCCGTTGCTGTTCGCGGTTAGCAAAGCGGGCGACAGCTGCGCGTCTGTTTTCGAGGCTGAGGCTGGAGGAGGGGGATCCTCAGAAAAAGGCAATCGAAAAGCGAGCATGGGCTTGAATGCGGACAACATCGAGAGCAACAACCTAGGAAGTGGTGTCACCATGAGCACACACAGTCAAGACGGCCAAGACTCTGACTACGACTCCGCCGACGACCAGGCGAGACTGCTCCAACTTCTCAATGCTCAATGCGCTGCAAGTTTAGGTGGAGCCATTGCATCGACAAGCAGGCTCGAAGACGTTAGCGACGACGAAGACAGTCAAGATGGGCATGATTCCGAAGACCAAGCAGACGACGATGAAGACGATGAATGGACTGGGTTTAGTGGTGATGCTGGATCATCGTCCAGTCTCGCAAATTCGAAGCAGCCCGTCGTCGTGTCCTTCGAAGACTCAGTGCGGAATGGCAAGAGGAAGCTAGATGAGAGTGAGCTTGCTACGTTCGGAGAGAAGGATAACTTTATGGTATGCATACAATCTTTATGGGTTTTGTGGCATCTTGCTGACTTTGTGCTCATTGTGGCAACTTCCTTGCTCTTGCAGTCGACAAAGATACGCAGAGTGAATGTAGATTCTGCGAATGAGCCGAGTAGGCGCAAAGGAAAAGCAAAAGCTGACGAGGATAGCGAGGAGAAGTAAGCACTTGGCTCGACGTTATTACTAAGTGTTAGCTAAACAGTGTTCGCAGGCACCTGAAAGACCTGGACGCGTCGCTATATTCTCTGCTACAAGACCTGCCATCGAACGCTACGGCGCAATCCAATTCACTCTTACTGGACAAGCTCAGCGCTCTCCCTTCGCCCCGCCTAACTACTAAGAAGTCGCAAGAGAACGAGAAAGTGATAGACAAGCACGCACCTCGTACATTGCACGAGAAGATCTACACGGCTCGTTTGAACCGCGCAAAGATAGCAGATGCCGAAGCGCGTGCAAATGGAGTCGTCATAGCAGCTGGTAAAGGCAAGTATGCTTTGACCAAGAAAGCAAGACGTGAACAAACGGGAGCTGAGGATGCTAGAAGGAAAAATGCAAGAGGTATCTCTGGAGTTGTCGGTAAGATGAGGAAAGGTGGTGCTGTGCTTACACTGAACAAAGAGGAGATCAGAAAAGGAAATGAAGGTGACTTTGGCGGGATTAATAAGAGGAAATCGAAAGGTGTACCCAAGCAGCATAGGCGGTAATTTCTGGTTCGCTACCCTTCTCATTCTAAGGCTTGGTGATCTTGATGTAATACAGCAGCCCATAGTCTGACAAGTTATGCCTTACAAGCATACTGTGCGTCTTGAAGCCAAAGTCTCTCTTATCCGAGGTGTCTTGTACGCCGACTTGGACGCAAATGTGGTCCGGCATATCAGTATTCCAGCAATGGCTACGAAGACCTGTATGTCTGTAGGTCCTCGTAGCCATTGCTGAGATACTGATACGCTTTTGAAGCACGGAGGTTCATCGCCGGCCGGCGGACTGCTCATGTGGGGACGTTGACCTGTGCACGACACAGACACGGTCCACAGGTACTGATGACCGTCTTGCAGACCAAAGCATATGCTCACTTCGAGATGATATCCAGTCGGTGGACTTCCCTAATTACCGATTCTTCCCTAGAATAGATGATCAGTGGGCGGCATCAGAGACCTACGTAGGAATCCAACGCGCAAGGTACGAGATTTTCTTCATGCAGCGAGGCATTCCACTGTCATCTTGGGTGCACTTCCTGACACAATACTCATTCGAAGAGGTCGTAACTTTCGCCTGTGGCGTCCCTCGGCGCAGAGGGCATGTTCTCGCTACCGCAAACACTTGGAAAACAGCTGAAGCCCCCTTCGCCTCTTGCAAGTCTCTCCGATGCACTTCCTTGTTATTTTAGCGCACCTTTGGACGGATCTTCCCCGACTATACTTGCCTCCGTAAAAAAACCGCCGGAAGCGCTCAGAAAAGACGGATGATGGACAGCTTACGGCAGGCGAGTATACAGAGGACCTGCAGCAGCTCAATTGAACGGTCTTTTTCCATTACGACGAATAGAATATAACTAAAGCTGATGCGCTTCCTGTCTGACTCTTCTCTAGCACGGCATTAGGTGGAAGATTCTGCATGGCAGCCTGAAAGGCCAGTATCCCTCTTTTTTTAATAGGAATTGGGCACAGTTCGAGCACGGACACCGAACATGCTCACGTCCAACCCCATCGCTAAGTGCTAATCAAAGCTGGTACCGCTGAAATGGAGTGTTTCCGATGGGCGGATCCATTTTCTATCGGCATGAGGATAGGAAGGCTTCAGGGGATACAGGCGAAGGAAGGTGGTCCCACACTGCTACGATAGTGATATGGTAGTCAAAGGAGCAAAAAGGTATGGCCGCCTCGTCGCCAAAGACGCGGCCGGGCTCGTGTTTGATCGTCCAGAGCCAGCCCCACCAAAGATGCGACCAGTGACAGGATTGAACTGTCGACCTCCCGATGGAACTGCTTCAGTAACAGTCGGACTGTGGATGAGAAGAGAATGAGTTGATGCTCTTAGACATGAAGCGTAATGAATTAAACTAACCGCTCTAACCAGCTGAGCTAACCGGTCTTAGATGATTTGATTGATGAAAGAGATCGGCTTGCGAAAATTTATGACTACTTGAAGTAGGTGAGCGAGACCCGAAATAGAGCTAAAGCTCCGTTGTATTTCGCTTGTTCTTTGTAACTTGCAATGAACAATTAAATCCAAAAAACCGAAAAAAAAAGGCTGCCGGATCTCGCGGGAAGCCATCAAGCTACAAATATTACCAGAAGGCTGAATACACAAACATAAATTCTACAAGCTACACTTTTATAATGTTCACAATGCTACAACTCCTCTCGTAATTAGTACTAGAGCTAAAGCTCCGTTGTATTTCGCTTGTTCTTTGTAACTTGCAATGAACAATTAAATCCAAAAAAAAAAATGGGGGCTTGTTCTTTGTAACTTGCAATGAACAATTAAATCCAAAAAAAAAAATGGGGGGATCTCGGAAACCGAGGCCCTTTACTCCAAGCACATAGGTCAATAGCGTAGAAGCCTACACTCCTATAAGAGCGCAACATGATGCATCATAGGCTGCCAAGAGCTGCCTGGGACGTCCAGACTCCCTGCAACGGACCGACTTCAGTCACGTGACCCGGGGAATAGACGAGTTTGTGCATGCCAGACCCTATCGCTAGTCGAAGTCCTTCACAGCCGCCCGACCAGGTAACCTGCGTTGAGCGGAGCATATGGAAGCATAGTCCAAGGGGGTGTGAATCGGAAAGAGCCGACATTTTCGCGCCCGGCGGTGATGTACTTGACCCGGCTGGAATATTGACGGCAAAGAGCATGCACTGAGACCAACTTGCACTATTCACGCTATGTGTCTCCATTCTGAGACATAGCGCGAATAGTGCAATTTGGCTCCAGTGGCTGCATATAACTTGAGCTGTATGATGAGGAATCATGAAGCCTCTAAAGCAGTCCGCACGGCGCCAGTCCAAGATTAGATTGCCACTGCTTGGTAAGTCGAGCACCGCGAAGCAATCCTCATTGAAACTGAGATGATCCAGAACTCTGCTGCTGCGACATCGTATGGTGCTACCCGTCTCGCATTGTATCGAGCTTAAGCCCGAGCTGCATCAGCGAAACTACATTGATGTGTAGGGCTTTGGTGTCATGCGTTCTAGGTAACATCAGACCTAGCCAAAATTAGAGGCTGAAATTTATCCATTACATTAGCAATTATTGTACACAGCATCAATCGCCTTTCCAGGTCTGTAGTCTCTCCCGAAAACCTGATGAGAATCGAGACCATTGAGGCTGCTCTATAGCCTGCCCGCTTCGGATCAGTGTCAATGCCGCTACATCGGCCAATCTGTCTGCGCCATCTTCGTCCTGCGTTCTTAGTACCTCCTTCACACTCCGAACGGCATGCGAGGAAGCCTGCTCACAAACGAGCAAACTTGCCATGAAAGGGTCGTGCCCTCCTATCAGCAGCTCCAAAACAGTCTGCTTATCCGCGGTCATGCGACTCGCGCGCAGGTTTGGTACCAGCTCAGACTCCGTAGCTAGAGCATTTCTCAAGTTTGAGACGCTGAGGGGAGCTACCGCTGCACCAGTCTTCAATCTTTTGGCCATAGCCTTGACGTCTTCATCGCCCGGGTTCGCCTTCGCCAGCATAACCTTAAGATCGTCTTGAACCAACTCCAGAACGCATGCAGGAGTCGATTCCGATGCCAGCAATGGGTTGACAAATTGTAGGCTTGGTTGAGGCCGAAGCGCAAGGTAGCTGATAATGCCCGGCAGCGCAAAAGTCAGGAAGTCTTGACAAAAGTAGGACAACCCATTCAACAGAGTCTCCTGATCTATGATACCGTTCTCCATCGCCATCATGGACTGATGGACAATGGTAGGCGCTAGGGCCAGCATTATCCGGGGAGGTGTAGAACGGATGAGCTCGTCCTCGATGCCTTCAGAGCCATAGAGCGCCGTGATCCAAGATGCGACCAGCTGGCGGTGTTGATCGGAGAGTGCGTGAAGAGATGTGGGCTTGCTGAGCGTAGCTGATGACGCGGTAATGGACGAAGTCACGCTATAAACAAACTGACTGAAGGCTTCTTGCAGACCATGACGGCGGACCAGTGTCCTCAGAGCCAATAGTATGCCACCATAAAGCTCCATGGCTTGCCCAGCACCGTACTCGTCGACGCTGTCCCATCCTTCCAGCATTTGGCAGATGGGCTTGAACAGGACTTCTGCGCTATGATGCAGTAGCACATAGTCGACGATTCGGGGCGTTTGCTTGACGAGTAACAGCAAGAAATGCTGCAAAGTTGAAATGTCCGAGCTTGCTGTCCATTTCGAAATATGCTGTGATGCATTCCAAGATTAGGCATCATAATCACAAAGGAATAAGCTGGTGAGCTCACCGAGGCCATCGACGTTGCTGCCGATGTTTGTCTCTCGTAGTGAGCCAGCCCATCTTCCAAAAGGTCAACGAGCTCTTCTGGCGATTGGTCCAATATCTCGGATTTCTGCATATTCTCCCGTCAGTAAGCACTGACATGTACGTAGCCTCGTGACTTACTATATCTGGCGGCTTTAGCAAGTACCTCTCTGCAGCTTTCGTCCATTCCGCCTGGTTACCTGGTCTTTGTGTACCGTTCCTCTCCTGACATATCTGCAATCCCTTCTGCATAGCAACAGGCCAATCAAAACCTAGTCTTGATAAGCTTGGCTCACTACGCAATTCCGCAAGCAGGCCAGGTAGTCTGCCAAATGTGAAAGCGCGCCAGCGGGCCTCTGCTCGATCCTTAGGCTCCTCTGTTGAATTCACGTGACTGGAACAGATCTGAAACAAGTCTCCAAACCACTCATTAACCACCTCTTGTCGGTTCGGTGCTTCGGAGTCGCCTAAAAGTGCCTTTTGCACGGCCAGACGTGCGGCAATTGAGCCCCTAAGCTTAGAGACCGCATCGACACAATTGTCGTATAGCATAGACTGCAGGATTATATCCATTTCGACTGGCATCGAAGGAAATGTAGGCGGGTTGACGAAGGTACGTCTGCGATTCGCGAGGGGATTGAGCACTCTTTCTAGCTTGTTTAGGTGCTTGTGAGCCATTTCAACTGGGTACGGCAGAGTTGAGGAATTATCGGTCATTGATGTTAAAGCGTTTCGACATGAGACTAGATCTTTTTCGAGGCTCTGCTTCAAGCCATTGTCCAAATCGCGAGGTTGCTGTGGCAAGGGCATCTGAAGTAGCTGTAGCGCTAAAACGAACAGCGACGAGAGCTGAGAACGAGCTGCCGACGCAAGCAGCCGTATCACAGCTTGTATTCGTTTGTAAGCCTCTTGTGATGACTTTGCTGATTGCACTTTGGATATAATCGCTGCGTCACTTGCAAGTAGCGTCGCGGCAAGGCTCTCAAAAAATGATGTGTGCTCTGAAGGTGACGTTAGGTCATCTTCCGCATCTGCAGCTGCTTCCAGGAGCTTGTTGAGCAGGTGCTTTTTTGGTCCATCCGCGACGAGGCATGCCTGAAGGTAGCTCTGCGCCAGAGGAATTGCTGGGCTGTTACGTAGCGTGAACAAGACATAATCTGGCTCATATCGAGATGAGCACATCTGTAGCTTGCACGAGGCTAATATCATCTTACCAATTGCTTCGGAATGTGCATCATGCGGAGAGGCGTCCGGTTCGCCTTTGCCTTCGGCATTCTTCGCTATTGCCTCCCTAAAGAGGCGGAACCACTAGTAGAGAGCGAAAGGATTAGTGTTTCGTTCATGAGGTAGTGATAGCATAAGCGTCAGACCGACAGTTTCGGGCGACAGCTGCCTTGCCAGGCATATCCGGGTAAGCGAGTCGAGAGGTTCTATCGCCATAGTTATGCTTGCACGATTCAGAATGGGCGATGTCTTGATATGCAGAGACTAGAGAGCAAAGCTACACCATGAATGCGAGCAAGCGTAGTGGTAAGATGGGGGTTTTGAGAAAGCCACAAGTCCGCACTCTCGTGACTTGCAGGAGGATGATCGGGGAAGCAAGTCGACTAGCATCCTTGCTATGGAAGCAGGAAGCTTGACGCCAGCGATAGTGGTGAAGCCTGATGCATATATATATATTCGATATTTCCTTTAGCTTGCCGCGTATAGTGCCATATGCTTCAAAAGTCGAAGTCCCAGTGCCTCACATAACGAAGTGAGCCAAGTACAGGCTACCTTTCAAGAGCACGACTTGTCTGACTGTAGCCAACAGTCAAGCACAACGGAGAAGCAGATTACACCAGCAGAACCAAAAACAGCTACCTCGTCGAAAGTGTATTGTGGTCATACAGAACGCCTACTTCAAAGACCCAGCGCAGGATCTGAAAGCAACAAGTGCCTGCCAGGCCATGGCCGATTCCGGTAAGTTGCAGGAGAGCGCATGGAGGCACGTTAGGGTCAGCATAGAGCAAGTCCCTGATAGTGTACGCCTATCTCCCGTATCTGCAGACAGCGATGCTAGCTCAACAGCGAGCCATAGCGCGCTTGTTTCGAGGCCAGCTTCGGCTGTCAAGACAGATCCAGTTCGCTATCAACGATGCTATCCAAGAAGCCTCCTCCTGCAGCTCTCGAAGTCAAACAAGATACGTCCTCCTCATGGATTGAAGCCATTGACAGAATGGTATGGCGAGTACGAGCTGCCCTCGCTTCATCCTGTCAACAGCTCCACCAATGCTGGGCCTAACGGGAGATACTCTGGGCGAGACGGTCAGACAGGCGGCAGAAGAGAGCGTGAACGTGGAGAGCGTGGAGCAACAACAGCAGGCGCACAATCAGAACGTTACAACAACGAGAGAGATACTCATGCAAGACCAGCTGCAGGTGCACCTGCCACAGGTCAAATGGGTGACTTCAAGCTTGCCGGACAGAGGCCTTTTACCCTGCCAAAGGATAGTGATAGCGGAGATGCCCTCACAGGAGGCAGCAGGCGCAGGCAGAATCCTCGAGATCTTGAGCTAAGAGACAGAGACTTGGAAGGCAAGGACAGAAACTGGGCAGGGGCTGGCTTGAACAGTGCTGACCGCCGGCGACAGCTAGGTGGCGAGTTTGTCAAGAAGGACGGACGGGCAGCAGAAGAGGGCGGATGGCGTAGCACGAGGGAGACAATGCAGCTAGGAAGAGAACGACAGCCTCGAGATAGACTAGAGCGACCTGGCTTTGGAGACAGAGATAGCCGTAGCGGACAGCTGAGCAGCGGAGACCGCCGAAGACAGCCTGCATGGATGGACGAAGAAGAACCCTCCAGTAGTAGCAGACGAGATGGCTCTTCAAATACCTTCCAAAGAAGAAACCAGAATGGCTTCCAATCTAATGATGGTCAGCCAGCATGGATGGCTGATGAGCCGGCGAGTACGAAGGGAAGGTTCGATGATTCTCTGGAAGCCCTAGAGTCCAAATCTAGCGCGAAGCAACAGTCATCCGAATCCCACGTCGATTCTATACAAGCTTTTAAAGCACAAATGAAGGAGATGGAGCGGAGGCAAAAAGTCCAAGAACAGAAAGAACTACGCAAGGAGATGGGTCTGCCCGATCTGCCGGACGAGGAGTATACGAAGAAGACAGAAGGTAAGCTTATACAGCCAGGTCATCACCGTCGGGCCTGAAGCTTCATACGTAGCTGACACACTATTCGACATGTGTGCCTTCAGACTCAACTGCACCGTCTACCAAAACCCAGCCTGCTCAAGACAGTCAGCCTGCGGCGGTCAAATCTGTCTTTGCCGATTTCTTGCTCCCATCTTCGACATCGAAGGAGAAAGACTTGAACAAGGTAGCGGAGGAGAAACCCCGCTCATCCCGTTTCGCGCGCATGTTTGCTGCAGATGCAGCTGCTGCTCAGACCGGTGACCGAGGATCACCTGCCAGCGGCACCCACTCTCCAGCTCATAATGCCTCCACTGCACCTCAAATGGCACAAAGTTCCTCCAGCAACAACCTTCTGGCCGCGCTTCTGCCAGGGGCGGCGAAGAGTCCTATGCAAGCACCTCCGAGACCGGATGGAGCTTCCCCAAACCCACAGACAATGCAGACGGACAATCAAAGCATGGCCCGTTTAATGGAAATGCTGCACATGTCATCCGCCGCTCCTGCTGGAGTTCAAACACCATCGATGCCAGCGGAAGCCAAGATTACGCAAGCTACACACAACGGACAACCCTCTGCGAAACAGCAGGCTCGCTCCCGTACTCAGCCTGTTGTCGAAGGAGCTCTGCCGACGCAACAACGGAATGATCTGCGCTCTCCGGAATATCGGCAAGAGGAATACAATTCGCCTCAGCAGCAGGCGCCCCGCTTAGGAAGTCAACAAGTTTTACCGAACATGACACAGTCATGCCAGCAGAACAGAGAGCAGGTTGCTTCTTCTCAATCAAGACTAGCCAATCCCACTAGCGGATACGGTCTGAACGACCCCGCGATACAGCAACAAGCACGACGACAGGAGCCTCTGCACGCACCTGTTCCTCCTCAGCAGCCCAATGTGAATCTCTTGCAACTGTTAGCTGGCCAGATCTCTCCTCCACCTGGACCTCTTCCTTCCCATTTGAACAATCTTCCACCACCATCGCATCAGCAGAGTTCACAAAGAGGACAACCGATGCAGTCACCCCCGCCGCACGGGCCAGGGCCGTACCCTCCAATGGGAACTGGCGGCATGAACGATCACCAACATGCTGCTCAGATGGCTACTTTCCTGCAAGCTCAATCCGGGAGTGCAGGTAGACCTCTTCCGCCGCCTGGAATGCAAGGTGCAGGCAACATGCAGTTCGGCCGTCCACCTTCACAGGCTCCTTTCATGCCCCCACAAGGTGCCTTTCCACCTCAACAAGGGCCCTTCCAGCCTTCGCATCAACAACAACAACATCCTGGTCATCTTCGCTCACCAAGCGGACACATGAATGCCTTGCTTATGCAACAACAGCAGCAACAACGCTCGCCGAGCAACGGTCATCCACAGCAAAGCGCTGCCAATGACCCTCTGCCACCACCTCAGGCTTTTGCGCAACAGAACGCTCTTGCTCAGCTTCTAGCCCAAGGTGGCCATCCAGGACAAGGGTATGGAGGAATGAGATCCCCGCCCGCCGGACCTCCAGGCTATCCGCCACAAACATCCATGCCACCACCGCAAATGCACATGCATCAACATCGGAATCAAGCGATGCACATGCACGCAAGTCCACCACCCGCACAGCAGAACCAGATTGACTTGATGGCTTTGCTGACAGGTGGAGCCAGTGGAGCAGGGTTCGCTGGACGATGATGCCCCCAAACCTGGTCTAAGTGAGCAGAGTACAATACTTTGCGAGAGTCGTGCCTTGTCAGTGATAGCGTGACGTAGCCCAAGCTTCATAAGCATACAATCGAAGTCAGTCGTTCAGGTTGCAAATCCCAGCCCCTCTGTTTGTGACAATTGCGAAAGCCTTGATTTGCTCTTTCGTGGAGATACTAACGGGTCGATGACGCCGATACGAAACTTCTGCTATGATACATTGCACCTTTGACGAGAAAGCTATTCTAGGCTTCAGCTGGGGCTTCAGCGGACGGATTAGCTTCCTGCGCCGAGGTAGCTACGGGTATCCTAGACAGATCTGCAATCAAAGATCCAGCCGCTCTCTCTTTAAACCACTTCTCGCTAAGTAATTGATCTTTCTTGGTATACAGTATTCTTTTGTAAAGAAGTGTACGGTCAGCATACAGCAAGGACAAATTTTGTGGGTGTGACTTACTTGTAGTTGGTTCTCAAGGTACTTTCGCTGATGCCCACCACAGCACCGATCTCCTTGACCGTTTTAGGCACTCCAAAAGCGTGACATGTGAAGTAGACGCATGCACTTGCAACTGAGAGAGGAGATCTGCCCGCGAGTATGCCAAACTCGTCGATCTTCCTTACCACCTCGGTAGTAGCGGACTGAACGGCAGGAGGGAGTCCGAGGTGATTTCCGAAACGAGCAACGATGCCTGCAGCTGAGGAAGCATGCGATGAAGCTGACGAAGCTGCGGTACTCGTCCCGAAAGCTTGTGACAGCTTCTGGAAGGCTTGTCCTATCTCCTTCTTTGGGACACCCGAAAGAGCTACTATCTCTTTGAATGTTCGGCCAACTTTCTGATCTCTGCATGCGATGAAAATGCATGCCGCTACAATCGCAGCTTGCTGCTTGGTAGTCGTAGTACCCGCCTTGGATCTGAAGACATTCTCTTCATCCTGACGCTTGAAGAGCTGCTTCGCTGAATCGGAGACAGTACGAGGTAAAGAGATACGATCGCACATCTCGCTGATTTCGGCAAAGGCATTGCTCAAAGTCTGCTCGCCTGACTTTTTCGCTGCGGCCTGCGAGGCACGTTGAAGGGACTTTGCAACACCAGTGTGGTTGTCGCGGAATGAAATGACGGACGAGAGCTGCTCGGCTCCTGATAACAAGGGATCTCCTGGGCCACCAACACGGGACGGGTCATCGCCTTCGGAATCGGCAAATGTACGCCCTGAACGACACGACGTCAAAATATTTGTTAGTATCTCCTGCCTGTATATCAATCAACTATCAGTGGAGAAAATGCAAGCCCACATTCGCTCCTTGTATCGACGATCTTGTCACCGAGGACCTAATAGTCGGGTGAATATGCTACTAAGGTCAATAGCTGATCAAAGACTGCTGTAGGAAAGAAATGTAAACCCACCAGACCGCAGTTTCCGCAAATAAGGTCACCACTGGCAAATTGCTCAATAAGAAATCCTTGTTCTCTGCAGTCTGGACAGTTGACGCGTACGTTGAGATCAGGTCTGAAGTTGTCGCTACCGCTGGCAGCTGCAGTTGGAGCCCTGCTAGGGTAGGCCTGCATGCTTGTGCGTTCGGGAGGTACGTGGGAGCGGAAAGTTCAATGAGTCGTGATGATTGATGATACACTAAGGCTACAGATACGAATAGATCGTTTGAATAGGCGTGAAATGGAGGCGATTTGAAGGTTCACTCGAGCGAAACGGCTGGAATGCCAGAGAGCGAGAGAGGCCTTGATCTTTCCTCCAGGCGCGCTGTGAGGGTAATGAGCGTATATGTGGGCGTTCCTACTGATCTCCTACGTCCTTGATGATGAACGTGATGTCCTCCTTCTACAGTCAAGTAGAGAATGAGTTGGAGGCAGAGAAAGCTGGAAAGCTGCTTGTTCAGCTGGCCTTCACGCTGCAAGAATGTGGCTGAAATGGAAATGCTGAGTATTCTGAGTCAGCGACCCTCAGAGCACTTGCGCACTGCTGACTGAAGCGCAGAGAGATATGCTCACCGTTCGGTGATGGCAGTATTTCTACCAGAGCTTCCCAGGCGTAGAGCTTCAACAGAGCTTCCCCGATCATCCTCCAGCTTGACCTTCCATCCACTCGACGACAAGCAGTCTCACAACGACAGCATGAAGGACGCTGTCAAGCAAGCAAGCATGTCGGTAGCCTCAACATCGGCACTGCTGTACAAGAAACCCTCGAGGCGTCGCAATGCGGGTTCAGACGTGGTCATCTTCCCAGACTTCAAGCATACAGAGCTGCAGCTGGAACAGCGCATAAAGACGGAGATACAGCCTGCACTCAAGCTGGATGCAGACAATCAGATATGCAAAGACTTCTTGTCGCCTTCAGGCTGTCCCCGTGGAGCCGCATGTCCTCTGCGGCATACAACACCCTCTACGGCCAACTACGTTCAAATACCGGTACCGACGACCGTCCAAGGCAGGACAGTATGCAAGCATTGGCTCAGAGGGTTATGCAAGAAAGGTGCAGACTGCGAATTTTTGCATGAATATAATCTACGCAAGATGCCAGAATGCTACTTCTTTACAAAGCATGGATTCTGCTCGTCAGGCGACGAATGCATGTACCTACACATCACCCCACATCAAAGAAGACCAGAATGCAGAAGTTACACAGCGGGATTTTGTCGGGCGGGTACGCTTAGAGCATCTTTTCGTCAGATTGGTAGGCTTGTCATATGCTAACAATCATATTCACAGGTCCTGCGTGTCCGAACAAACATATTCGCAAAGTGCCATGTCCATTATATCTAGTCGGCTTCTGTCCTTCGGGATTAGACTGCTCTTTCGCACAGTAAGTAGCTGTAGTCCATACTTTTAGAATAACAACTGACTCCATACACCGGCTGCAGCCCTCCTTTCCTTTTGCAAGACATTGAGCGGATAGCATCGCATTCCTTCGAAAGAGACAGTGATAATCCATTATATCGGCACGCTGCGAGGGAGAGCGGTCGTGACCGCGGTGATGGCCGGCCAATTGCAAGCTACATGGACGGCGGTCAAGGCGATGGCATGATGGGAGATAGGCGACCGCATAAAAACATGAGGACCATGACATGCTTTAAGGTGAGTAATCAAAGTTCCCCATGACTGCTTCATTCATGCTAGACAGTATCTGACCTTCCATCTCTGACTGATCATCCTGCCGTTCCATTTATCCATGTATAGTGTGGTCAAGAAGGGCATCTGGCAAATCAATGTCCAAATCCTTCAGTGCCGGGCAATGTAAGTAAAAGTCGTCAATGGATAAAGTAGACATGGGCGCTAATTACAAGAATCTGCAGCGCGGTGGTGTAGAACGTGGACCGGGTGGACGTCCGATGGGTGCATGATACTAGATGTGGAAGCGATTTGTTGTAAGGCAGTTGCAAGTCGCATGTTGTTGTCGCCAATTGTTTCCTTATTCCAAGCTGGGGTAAAGCAAAACTCAGTGTATACATTCGAAGCCTACATAATCCCATCCGTATCTCTGGACAGGCATGCTACTGGTGCTCTTAGAAGGCCACCGCACGGTTGAGCGACTGGGAGAGGCTTGCAAGTCCGTTTTCCTCGTATCTCTCGCCAATCACGGGGATCTTGCAATTGCCCATACCAAGTCGCTGAGCATGCTTCGAAACAAGCCAGATACATGACAGTCTATATTTATGTTTCACTGAGACGAATGTGTTGCTTGACTCATCCACACAGTCTGCGAGCCGTCTAGCTTGCTTCGAAGAATGTGCTCACAGTCTTGCGAATGGCCGGAATCACGTGATGGGTAGCATCAATGACGGTTCCTGCAAAAGGCGGGTTAGGCCGGGTAATATAGACTTCCTGAAGCTGACAGCCGTTTTAGGAGCCTCTTGCTGATGTACCCTTGTCTGAATAGATCAGAGACTGCTTGTTATTTCTCGTGCAACACGACGAGTTTGTGGCGAGTCCTTACTTTCACCCGCTTGCGAGTATGAGCTTGCTGGAAGCATTCTCACAATCGAGCAGCGATAGCAGCAAGCATTCGACAAGTACTCTAATGCCTTCAAGACCTCTGGAGGCCGTTTAGATACTCTTCATTGAGTGTCAGCTTATTCCATTTCCTTTCCTCTCGATCACATGCGCAAGAGCATCAAGCTGCAGTCTTCACCGGAAGCTTTCTACCCACGGCGTAATAGCCAGCACTACACTGTGAAGAGCATTCCTGTTACAATGAACATCGCATTGCTGCACGGACAGTATTCTATACCACCAAAATCTCCGGTCACGTGACATCTGGAAAAGTCTCAAGTAGTACAGGTGGCTTTATTCCCAAGGAATCCCAAACTGCAGAGAGCATGAGCAGCTCGATAGACGACTCTAGTTGCCTCCGTAGGCCACACCGTTCTCCCCAGTCTTTTTGACCATGCTCTTGCCAGCGAGAGCCTGTCTAAGCGCCGAAACGTCGTAAGGACTTGCAGCTTCGTCCCCGTTGACGAGCTTGCTGCCGTGGCCATTCTTTGAATTTGCATATTCTTCTTTCATGGTTCTGACTAACTCGATGAGATCGTCTACAGCTTCGTCGGTAATTTGGAAGTGGAGGACTATGCGAGCGCCACCGAGAACCACTCTCTTCCGGCCATTATCGATGTCGAGACCTCGTCTTGTGAGTTCGGCAGTTGAGAAGCCGAGTGGGGAAGTGTCCACCCAGACCATACCAGTCTGAGTTGGGAAGAGAAGGTTGGCACCGAGATCTTCGAATGCCTTCGCCAGACGAGCAGCTCTAGCATGAACGGCAGGAAGGAGAGGGAGTGTCCGCGTCAAAGCATAGTCGGCTGCTGCGGCTAGACCACCGCTCTGTCGGATACCACCACCGAACATCTTTCTGAACCAGCGGGCTCGTTCGATGAAGATTTTGGGACCAACGAGGACACTGCCAATAGGAGCACCGAGACCTTTGCTCATGCATAATGAGACAGTATCGAAAGGTGCGCACAATTCCTTCAGAGTCTTGCCAGTCTTCGCTTGGACGTCCCACATTCGAGCACCGTCGCACTATCCAATAACATCGTTAGCTTCATGGTTATCATGCTGACGAAAGTCCAGAACACTCACGTGCATAGCAATACCTCTCTCCTTTGCATTCTCACTGATCTTGACGACTTCCTCTTGTGGCATGACCATGCCTTGCAGCGTATTCTCAAGGCAGATAAGCTTCGTAGGGCAGAAGTGAATGTCATTCTCGAGGATCAAGCTAGGAACGATATCATCCCAAGTAATGTATTGACCGTTTGTCGCCACCACTGGCATTGTTGTAGCTTGAGAATGGAAAGCGATACCACCAGCTTCGTAGCGGTGCACGTGTGCACGAGCATCGACAATGACTGAGTGAGGGGGTTGTGTGAGATGTGTTCTGATGGCGAGTTCTGTATATTACAATGACAGAGTAGAGGTTAGCTGAAAATAACGAGGTGACCGCAGGAAGACGTGGATAAGCAGGAAGCGTGACTGACGATTTGACATTGTGCCGGAGACTACGAATAAAGCAGCTTCTTTGCCGGCTAGCTTGGCGATCCGCGCTTGGAAATCATTTGTTGCTCTGTCTTGCTTATAAACATCGTCGCCAACGGAGGCAGTCGCCATCAAGCGCAGCATTTCATCGTCGGGAATGGTAATTGTGTCGGCTGCGATCCGGAGTCATAATGAAGTACATGTCAGTCACTGGATGAAGATGATGATCGTGTTGACCCAGGACAGACAGCTTCATTATAGTGGACAGCTTCTATTTGCAAGTCGCTGGCCACTGTACATGAAACTGAAGGATGATCGGAGCCTTTCTCTCTCTCTCGCCTGACTCACATCGAAAGTCTCTTTGAATGACATTGAGAGCTTCCTTCTGATCAGCAGGCAATGGAGCAGCTCCACTACGCTGATTCGTAGGTGTTGCAGGGCTGGAATTGCCTGTTGAAGTCGGTGCCGAGACCATTGTTTCTGTTGAAGATTGGATGGATGGGATGGTGAGAAATTGAAGAGCCGAAGCGAAGAGCAAAATTGCGTGACTGGCGTTTCGAGGAGCAGGAAAGCGGCACGGAGGTGTTATATCTCGAGTCGGATATGAGGAAGTGAGCTGAGAACGAGAGGAGAGAGAGAGAGAAGAGTGAAGCGAGCAACAGAAGCAGCTTAGAACGGTTGAGCGCTCAAGTATTCGAAATACTCCTGTCCAGTCAAGCACATGGTCATGGTCACCTGAGAATCCAGCCGCCACGCGCCATAAGCGGCTCTCCAAATTTGTGGACGGACTCGCTAAGGTAGGACTGAGGACGAAATGTCCGCATACAGGTGATTGAGGACAGTGACCGCATAGAGCTGCACGCCTGTACCCGCTTCATCGGACTTCGAGAGTGACACTATAACATGACTATCGATTCTTCGGAGGTGCTTCGGAGGTGCGGCACGTGATCCAGCGCTTGATCAACGAAAATGTTCCTGGTGAAGTGCTGGGATCACTCAGCTGGACAATGCTGCGTCCTCAGACTGCCTTGTCCGTCTGTGTATCTGACATTCGTCCCTCCACCTTGCGTGCATCAACGCTATATCTAGACTCAACCGGTAGCGACAGCTTCCAATTTGTCGCTCCTGCAGTGAACTTCAAAAGCCTAAGGACATAGAGGGCGTCTTCCAATCCACGGTCTGCACTCAAGCTGGCTAGACACCTTACTGTAACGACTGTCGTCAATGAGTAGCGGGTCTTGGCTGACCGAGATGTCGAGCTTATAGCGGTGTCCGATGCCTTGGTCAGCATGCCGGTCACGCCTCTCACGCAATCATCATCAACACCTCGGACGCGACGTAATAAAGCAGGCCATGCCGGGCTTGCAGCTCTGTTTCAGTGTGTATAACTTGCTTGACTGCACTCAAAAGCAAATGGAAGAACATCAATAACATTGGCTTCTTCTACACATGTGCAATGAGGGCACTCAGACAACTGGGCCGCTCAGCTTCTGCGAGTCTGCTGCTCGGTGGACGTCGATTCAGCGAGGATGCTGGAGGTGAAGAAGGCGATGAGGAGCACCACGATGCAAGTCAGCAGACTCCACTGGACAAGACACTCACCAAGATTGGATTCGGAACATACCAGAAGAAGCTGCTGTGGGTCGAGATGCTCTACTTTCCTGTGATGTACCTTTTGCTAATGCATAGCATTCCGTCATGCTCGCTTCACTTGGAAATGACCTTGATCGAAACCAGAGTACTTTGCGGATGTGAGCTTCGTCCTGACAGCAGGGCAACGCACGCAGAGAGCTGATGTACGTTTACACATGTAGTCGGTTGGCTGGCAGACAATGTATGTGCCCGTTCCTCCCTTTTCGGTTGACCTTCGCTGGCTCTGTGCGTGTGCTGATCTCGGCTATTGATGGCACGCATGCAGATGTGGCTTCAAGTGAGTGCAGTAAACAACCTGAGAAACGGGTGGGATGTTTCAAGCTGACTCCACTTCAGTGCGTAGCAGTCATACTTCCGCGCGTGCAAGGTGACTATTCGATTCCTTCCTTCAATCAGCTGGCCCATGCTCAATGCTGTTTCCGGCTGCAGATGAATGGGGTATATCCGATAATTGGATCGGCATGCTTTCCTCCTCTACTTTCACAGGTATGATGATAGGTGCATGGTCATGGGGAAGCTGTAAGCTTGCTTCTGCATACTTCATGTTGTCGCAGCTGAACAGGTGTTCGTCTTCATCAGACTCCGATTCCTTCGGCCGAGTGAAAGCCTTCAATGGCACACTCCTCCTTACGGCCTTCTTCGGTATAGCAGCCTGTTTCGCCAACTCCTTCACGGTGTTGTGCTTCTGCTTCTTCGGTCTCGGACTGGGTGTGGGTGGAAGCATGCCTACAGATGGCACACTCTTCCTCGAGAACATACCCAATGAATACCACTATCTCCTTACGGCTCTTTCGGTCTTCTTCTCGCTTGGAGCAATGATAACTTCGGTCATCGCACTGGCTATTATACCAAGTCGAAGCTGTCAAGAGGATCTCAAGGATTGCGATGTTGCCAAGGAGAATACCGGATGGAGAGTCATATTGGGTATACTCGCTGGCATTACTCTCATCTTCTTTTGTTGTCGGACTCTGCTGTTCAAGCTCCATGAAAGCCCAAGATATGTAAGCCATATTTACTTGCGCAACTTCGTCACCCGTTTTAGCTTATCATATGGTGACCTTTATTCAGCTTGTCACATCAGGCCAGAAGGACGAAGCAGTAGATGTATTGAGGCTCATACGAGATCACAACGGAAGTGCCTTCGCTATCGAGCTCGCAGACGTACACGATCCAAACAATGTGGAAATGACGAGCAAGCGATCAGGCGAGTATCTGCCTGTTCATAATGAAGACGGACACGTGGAGTCAACTGCAAGTCACGACTCTGAAGCGCCAGGAATGAAGAGGACAATGGAAAGGCAGTCGTCGTTCCGTGAAACCGTTCAAGATTACTTTGATCGCCTATCGGATCTCATGCAGTCAGAGCTGCGCAAGGTGACGCTACTCACTTGGAGCTTGTGGTTCACAGCTTCGGCTGCTTACACGTAAGCTTCGACTTGATCCGGTAAAGTCGATGCGAGATGACGTCTTTACTGACATTAGTATAACAGCATCTTCAATGTTTTCATGCCCAAGTTCCTCGAGGAGAAATTGGGCTCGCAAGCTAGTGCTGCCGGTCGTGTGGAGTCATTGCAGGAATACTGCTTCTACACATTCGCAGGGTATGCTTTGAGCTGTCTTAAGAAGCACAGCAATCAGATCAGGCTAACAGAATCATGTACAGGCTCCCTGGCTCGCTTGTTGGCGCTTATTTGGAGCAACGCGTCGGAAAGAAAGAAGCGATGGCCCTAGCAACTGTAGGGACTGCATTCGGTGTGCTTGGCTTTGTCTTTGTCAGCTCGCGATTTGCGGTCCTCATAGCTACTATGTGTATTTCGTTTATGGGTAAGAATCGCCCCACTCTGGCTCGCCTCATGATCGCCTAAGCTGACGAAGCCGCTTTGTGCCAGCGACTCTCATGTATGCCATCATCTGTACGTGCCAGAAGTTCATGGAAGAGTATCCTTCTCTGATGGTTACTACTTCGTCTTATACAGATAGCTATACTCCGCGCCTCTTTCCCGTCTCATTTCGAGGCAGCGCGACTGGTATCGCTTCGGCATTGTCTCGTCTGGCTGGCATGACAGCTCCGATTATGACAGGAGTGCTACTGGCTTTCTCGACATCTCTGCCGCTATACATAGCAGCTGGCCTGCTGTTCGCAAGTGCAGGATTTATGCTAGCTCTGCCGTAGCCGCAAAAGAAGGCCGATATCCCAGAGTGGGAAGCACCATAAAGGTTGTTCAAATGGGAATAAGTGTATCATATCAATGTAATACTGGCTACAAGAGTGCATCATCAAGCATGCCTACGTTTACTAACATCAGCACCACATCACTAATACTGCCATGGATCGTGATCGTCTAGGTTACGAACGACAAAAGATTTACGCGAGTGTCTTTCAGTGAGTACAGCCACATCCAGCGGCAACGGTGTTTGTGGTACTGGACAAGATGTCAAGGTCAGCCGGAGGCCGGTAGCAAGGCAAAGTTGGAACTTTTACGAACATAGTTTCCAAGATCCTCTTTCAGCTCCAGAACATATGACTTCTTTGATGCAGGGAAAGCTTCGATGATTCTCCGCAGCTGGTGATTCGATTCATCATTCGTGATCCACGCACTAGACTCCGACATGAGCCTGAATGCTTCCCCTTCAGCGTCAACTGCAACTAAGATCGAAAGTTAACAAATGACCGCGCGCACATTAGCGAGTCATGCACTCACACAAGGGAATGTTGCTTGTCGAAGCAAGTGCGTCAGCGACGCTATCGACAGCCTTCTCCAGAACAATCTGCTTCTGTTTGTGCTTCATCTTCTTCATGACTTCGCTGGGCATCAGCAAGTGAGCATCGAGGTCATCTGCAGCTGGAAGCGCCCTGGCTGACGAAACAGCAGTCGTGTCTTGAGCTTGAGCTGCAGAACTCTCGCCGAGTCTTTCGTGCAAATACGCTGGCAGATTCTGGCGGTAGACTGTACTGGTACATCAGCCAAAGCATCCACGCCCAAGACTAAGACATATACCCTCACCTTCCTTCTCGCTAGTACTTGCTACATCTTTGACTTTCAAAATAGCGTCCCTAGCGACACTTGTGGTTTTAACAATAACCAAGAAACGGATTCCTTCTCGACGAGCTGTTGCCGCAATGCGGTCAGGACCCATTCTGGCGAAGTCGTCTAATAAACGAGTCAGCCCTTGCTTCAGCGGAGGAGCGGATCGTCACTCACCATCATACATCAGATCAGTGGAGATACCCTGCTTCCAAAGCTCTCGTGCTATCATCAATCGAGCTACAATAAAGCCAGGAGTGTATGAGACCACGAAAACGTCACATCTTCTAGGGACCTTCTCCGTATCATAGGAGCCTTTTCCTTTCGCAGACACTGCTGAATTTGCAGCTGCCAGTGCGCGAGACAGCTTCGATACTGCAAAGGTAGCTCCGACCAAGCTCCGATCAATCTGACGGCTGCCTGGCGAAGATAACAGCTCGAGAAGCTTGTCGTAGCGGCCACCTTCCGCGTACACGTCTCTCCGCCTAGACTTCTGCAATCTACTTTGGAAGCAGATTCCGCCGACATGCAGCTCATGCTTGAAGCATAGTAGTGGTGAAACAAGAATTCGCCGGTTCACGCCCAAGCTAGAGCTGAGAGTTACGACCTATTAAAGAGCGTTAGAAAGCATCGAACACGCTTTTGCTGCAGAGAATACAACTTACCTCCTTCACATCCGACAAGGCTTTCTTCATCTTTGCGCTCGTGCCGGGTGCCAACGAAATCACCCGCTTTTCTACCTCGGTGTATTCGGCTGTGAAATGGTCACAGTTTAGTATCCTACTGGAAGGTGGCCACGAAGAGTACGCAACGCACCACATATGTCCAGCGCTGCTATCTCATCCAGCCCTTTACGACTCAGACCCAGTTTAGCCATCTCGCCGATGACCTGCGACCATGGCGAAGAAAGCAGTTCGTAGCGCTCCAGCACTCGTCGAGCTACCGACCGTTTAGCGGCAGGTAGAGGCTCCAAGATCGCGGCGAGAAAGTCGAAGTGTCCGACTACATGTACAAAGTCGACTTCGGTAGCCGTCTCATTCAAAACCTCATCTGCAAATTTCCCCGATAAGCACACTACTGGCATGATTGATAGTTGCGTAGCTCACCAATTGCTTGAATGCACTCCGCTTCGGCCGCTAAGGTCACGTGCTGGGAAATCAAGTCATAAGAGGCTGCGAGAAAGGCTCGTGGTTGCTGAAGTGAAGAACAAGACGACATCAGCTTGAGATTAGCTATAAATCGTACTGAAAATGATCCCGCTCACCCCTCCCATGCGATCTTCACGATAGACCGGACTGATGTTCCATCTTTTCAGTCGAGTAATCGAGTCTTCTCGCGCTACAAAGCGTGCTAGCGGCAGAACGAGGTCGTAAGGAAGCCTATAGGGGAGGTCAGCTTGAGTTGTAACGCTCGTGAAGCTTGGCGCTTACTGTACCGGCGTCCCCTGCCTATTCAGCAGTCGCACAGGCTTCCTAGACTTGTCATCGTACAGGTCTGAGGCAGGCATCAAGAGGGGTGGACTGAAGTCTACGGCACCCCTTAAAGAAAAGATGCGCTCAAGCTTCTGCTTCACCACACTGTCATACGGACTGTTAAGTTCAGACTCCTCCATTTCGACGTCGAAAGCTAGATCTTGCGCTCGCCGTTCCTCGGCAGATGTTTGGAAAAGGATGTTGAGTATGGTCTGTATGTGTGGCGAATTTGCTTGCGCTACGGATTCCATGACTCTCTTAGCTCGAGCCGCGGACATAGCACAGGTTTCAACTTACTCAGCAGGTTGAGAGTATCCGTGATATATTCGTCTTGCACCGCGGGTGGCAATAGGTCGCTGCGAAGCAGATCCAAGGGACCCGCTCTCTGGCTCGGCTCGTGTGCCAGACACCACCGGATAATTTTTCCCTTTCGCTGGTACTTCGGATCATTGTCGTTCCATCCAGATGGGAATATGATAGATGGCCGCCGCAGCTTCGTTATAATGTCGATCCGTTCCATCCTTGTCTGAATTGGCCAGCACCTGCGAGCCCGTATCAGCGGTGACCACGATGCTCACTCATCCTGCTGGCGCTCACATCTCAAATATGATGATGCCCAAGGAGTAGGTGTCGATCTGGAATGGAGTCATTAGGACAAATTGATTGAGAATGATATCCATCGTTACCTACTTTATCAGTGTATCTGTTTCCCCGATCATTGCCTCGCCGCCGTTCGATAGTCTCGGGTGCCAAGTATAGAGACGTTCCGACGCCTGTGCTTCGACAGTCAGTCCATGATTCAAGCGTAAGTAGTAGTATAACATGCTCACCAGAAGTCAAATCAGAGTTCGGGTTGAAGGCTGACGAGGGCATGTTTGCGAGCTGTTCCGGAACGCTTTGCTCGACCGCAAGTCCAAAGTCCGCCTGACAGCAGGAAGAAGCCTAAGAAGTCGGGACTTGAACGAAACTAGAAGATGACACTCACTATGCGAACGTTGCCATTAGCATCAAGAAGAATGTTTGACCTGGTTGCAGACTTTTAGTACGAGCTGTGAGAGTCAGCGCCCTTCAAGCCTGGAACTACGCTCTCACGGTTTTAGGTCGCGATGGATAATGCTGAAGCTGGTATAGTAGCGCATGGCATTCAATAACTGACGCAAAATACGCCACCTGTTTCAAGTGTTAGTCGTGGCATACCTCCGTGAACAGTATCTTTGGCTTACATCTCATCTTCCGCTATACCGTCGTCGATTTGCTGAAAGTTGATCTTCGTCAGCAGTGCGCCTTGGTTCTCTTCCTGCTTTCTCACACACCTCTCGTAGCGTCTGACCGCTGACAAACTGAAAAGGGACATGGCATCAGTCTATACATCCGTTCTACCACTAATAGGAAAGCGCAGTCACGTACTTCCATCTGGATGTACAGAGTTCTGGACTGCTTAGGAGAGGCTATCGGTGGTGTATTATCGTGCGCTTCCGGTGTACGATTGCGGGAAGCTACTCGAGATGGTTCGTTACTGGGATCATCATCATTGCCAAAGTGAATGGTTGGCATCGATAGGCTCCGGCTCTGGTGTCCTGTGCTCAAGAAGTCGAGGTCATCGAAACCAAGATCGATTTCTTCATCATTGCCATTGCTGATGGTGCCTGCGTCACTGTCATCGTCATCATCACGGTCTGAGGAGCTATCGTCACCAGAGCTGCTGTCGCTTGTGGTCTTGTCCAGACTAGCGGTACCAAGCATACTTCCGTCGGAGCTGCCTGTGAGCATTCCAAGGGCCTGCCTGAGATCAGTCGAAGAGGAGTCCGTCTCTACCCAGCTAGTATGGTATCGGACGATACCAGGGTGAGAGAGTCGACCCCAAATCGTTACCTCGCGCAGGATCTTCTGCTCTAGAGCTGGATTTGAAGGTAGTTTAACTTTCTTGATAGCGTAAAAATTGTTGTCCAGCTTGTTTCGAGCCTTGACGACTTCTCCGAAACCACCTTGACCAAGTTTCTCGACCTCTTCGAACTCGCTTCTGTATCTAGAGGTGACAATGCTGCTACGCGGTTGGAAGAACAAGCCAGCCTGCTCATTCAAGTACTGGACGTGCTGCGGCGGCGAGAATGCCTGCAAAGCTATTGAAGGGAGACTCTCGGAAGGTGTCAATGCGCTGTTCTTGGACATGGCGCTGAGAACTAGGCTCTTCTCGTCAGAATGCAGGTTTTTCAGGCGTTGAGTTAGGGTCGTTGCGTTCAAAATAGGCCGTTCCGAAAATATGTCTGAAAGTAGATGTCCTATCGAAGTTCCTTGTACTGAGCGAGCGTCATATCAGCTTGGAAAACGAGGGGTCAATTCGCGATGGTGACAGGTACCTTCGGCCAGTAAGAGAGCGGGATAGCGATACTTTCGCATGACGTCTAAACCAAAAAGGCACTGTGCGGCCAACACTCCGAAATCCCAAATGTCTTGTGCTTTGTTGATCGAAAGAGGATTCAGCACGAGATTCGGAGATCGCCTAGAAAGAATGTTTTAGTATGACAGCACGTCGAACAGAACATGCCTAACTTTGTATTTAAGGTCTGTGCTCACCATTCTTCAGCAATAAGGGGAGGGTCGACAGCAAGAAAGCGATTTGATCGATTGATATCTAGCAAGCATCTCAGCCAGGATGCAGCTGAGAGCTTAACGAGCACTTCTCCTGTCTCTGACCGGCCAATATGCACGTTATTTAGCTCTATGGACCGATGTACTATCTGTGCAGAGTGCAGATATTCGATGCCGGCGGCGATCTCTCGCAAGTAAGGCAAGGCTCGCTGTAGTTTCAGCTCCCCCACGTCTTCTAGCAGTTCTTGTAGCGTTGACCGCAGTAAAGGTTCTGTCACTAGGGAGATCTTCCAGCCCTGAGATACCATATCCTTCACAGGTTTGCGCTGATACCCATACATGACCAGCAAATTGGCATGTCGCAGTGGCAGCAGATCTTGAATGTCCTCCTCCAGCTGGTCTAGCTTCTTCTGTCCCGGTGTAGACAGGAAGTACTGACCGTAAATGTCAATGTCGAGCAGTGTTGCTGGGAGACGAACTCCATGCCTGGATGAGACAACAGCCTCGGCGTGGTAGAGCGGACCTAAGATGCTTTGCCTGATTTGTGATCCTTTGACCAGCACCTCCGCCTGCAGGTTCCCGGGCAGCAACAAAGGGGTCGCGAAGTGCTCTACGACAGCTAACTCTGGGCCTTCCAGTTGGACACCTGCACCATTGGCTTCCTGCTCCTCCACCATTCGTGCTTGGCGTAACTTTGCTCGCTTTGCATTCTCGGCATCCAGTTCGGCTTGTAACCTTGCGTCCTCTTTCGCTTGACGGCGAGCCGCCTCTTCTTCTTCGATAGCGGCTCGAGTGGCTGCTTCGTTCTCAGCCTCGACTGCTCTTTTGGCTCTGTCCTCGTTGAGAGAGGAGTACTTGCCAAATCGAAGGGCGGTATTATTTTCCGTCAAAAAAGATGAGGCAGTTGTTGCCAATTCGTAAACCATCTCACTTCCAATAAGGGATTTGGATACGTCCTTCAAGGTTACAGCCAAGGCTTCGATATGCTGTGGGGAGACTCCGATGGGTTCCTGTATCTGAATCTGAGGTGGGATTTGCGGATACGCTTTAGGCAGTCTGTAGATTATAGTCAATAATCAGCTGTACTCTGGCAGAATCCTTCAGGCAGCTTACTTAAAATGCAGCTTTACGCTGACAGCCGACTTGATCTCATCGTCCATGGGATAGACTCGCAGCGTAAACTCGTGTACAGCGTTGACGGACTACATAGACAACATTGGTAAGCTTTGCGAGCAAGTAGACGCCTGATCATGACTCCTAGCCCTTACCTTCCATACTGTATGGCTTTGGACTTCCGCATAGTCTTCCATGAAAATGGCTGATTCGAAGACCGCACTTTCAGTGACCAGACCTCCTACTTAGAACGTAATTAGCTTACCTCGGACAGCCTCAATCTCCGCATCCTGGATTTCTTTATTGTCCATGACGGTCGAGAAACCCGGAATCGAAGTATACGATCTTCACGAAATGACTTGTGAGACAGTGGGTGGACGCGAAAGATTTGTTTTATACGTCTATCCTCAATCGAGTTCCACAGATGTACAAACAGCTATGTCCTGTCTTCAGGTTTTGATTCCTTTTGCGTTTCCAGCATTGCAGACTTGCGAGATGTCACAGTCCGCATCAAATGATTGATAGCGGATCAGAGAAGGCAGTTGGCTCAGAGCTAAAAGAGTGATAAAATCGTGAGCGAGCGGTGCAGAGCGCACAGAGCCAAAAAGTCCGACTCCCAAGTCATGCTTGCACAAGTGGACGTGATCGAGAGGCGCGAAGTGCAGCAACGCACCCGTCTACAACGAGGACGTCGTATAAGCATGCTCTTACCATACACCGAGCGAAACAAGGGCCTCACGTCCTTCTGCTCCAATCCGGAGCTGATTCCTACGCGTGACTGTGCTCTCTTCATGCATCCACGCACAACTTCTCGATCAACACGTACTTCTTCTCTCTCCAACACCTCCGCAGTCTGTCTTGCTGCCGGGTATCTTGCTAGAAGGGCCAAAAGGTAGTAAGATACACATAATCCACATTCATTCTACTGCACGGTGATGCTGACGCTCCTCCTGCTCAGACGGCCGAAAACATCGTCATCTCCACGTGCATCCGCTTGATTGTCAACAAAGGTTGGACGAGGCTGTTGTGCCATAACAACAGAAGAGCTGCAAGATCAGCACTGTTGAAACGGCCTCCTTAGTCGCTCATTGTTTCTCAACTCAGCTATGTTCGACGATGGTTTCTCTGGCTCCACCACTATACCGGCCTCGGCATCACAAACGCACAGCTTGTCGACCAGCATGACATCCCCGACAACATCACTTCCAGCACCCGACAAGGTGCTCTTCGATCCGGCCACGCTGTTCGGACCTGCACCCTCTACAGTATCACGGTCCCACTCATCCTCCTCAACAATGACAGCTGTATTTCCTGCCAGTCCTGACAAGCTCTCCACAGTAAACAGGCCCGTCAAGCGATCGACCAGCGAGACTACTCTGGCTTTGCCGCAAGAAAGGTACGAGGAACAGGACACCAGCGTTTCTGGGATTTCATCTTCCTCCTCATCGCTTTTATGTCGACCGTCATCCCAAAAGTTACTATCAAAAAGAGTATTTGAAGCTCCTTCGTTTCCGCATGAAGATCGCTCATCCAAACGCGCCAACTTGGGACAGGCAAATGCGTTATTCCCGCCATGTACATCAATTCGTTCAGCTATACCTTCCAAGCAAAGACACTCGCTTCAAGCCAGACAGTCCGTCAATCTTTCAGCGAGCTCGGCGTTCTCAACAGCTTTCGCCACAACAAGACCAAACACAGAGCGTACCGACGCGAAGCTCTTCCTTCCGCCTTCAGTCAGCGCTCAACACTCTGCACGTGTATCTTCGAGCTCTAATGCCCAAATAGAAAACGTCGGTTGCGCATCGAGACTGCTCAGCTTGCCATCAAGGACGCCCCTTCCACCGTCCAAATCCGAGCTCACCCTGCCGCATGACTTCAGATTCAACTTTGACAAGCAGCTAACCCCTTCCAGCTCAACATACACTCCTCTCGATATTCGCCCCTCGAAAACAGTACCTTTCGCTCTGGGGCCTTCACCCATTCGCGCAGACGAGCACGTGCCACGACCTCCGACTGAACCCGTTATGCCTTTTGCTTTGCGATCATCCAGCAGTCTTAATGCAAGTCCGAGTCGCGTACAGGCGGCTTTTGGTAATCCCTTTCGACGAGGCCCCGTTCATGTCACACCCAAAGCAGCAGTGGACATCCCGAGTTCACCGCCATCCCTTACTATGGATGTCAGCAGCTCGATATCAGCGGATCTAGACAAAGGCGCTTCGCGACCCAATGCGTCGACAAGCTCAAGTAGTACAAAACCTTCTTCAAGGCGTGCTAGTCCGATGCAGCGAGATGATCTCATGCGCCGCACTTTGGAGAAGAACGTCCCAGTCGAAAGGGCGGTGCTTGGAATGTCTCACACAATAGCGGGTCCATCTGCCTGCGCAACTCTACCGTCGAACACGTCCACTAGTAGCCAGCATACGCAGCAAACGTTCACACAAGGCCATCTCACTGCAGGAGCTCCTTGTTCTCCCGCCAAAGCCGCTTCTTCTGTGTCTGAGACACTCGCATCAACGCAACAAGGGCTTCTATACAATCCGGCCCGAGGCAGTCCTTTCAAGCGCCCTGCATCACCAACGCAGTCTGATGACAGAAGTATGAGTGAAATCCGCCGCACCCGCCATCGCAAGGAGGAAACATTCGCGCAAGACACACGTGAATCCACCCGTCGTCAGAGTACGAGGCAGGCTTCTCGCGCTTGTTTGGAGGAGAGTACGGCAACGACTACATCGGTCAACGCGTCTGACTATCGCAAGCCTAGATCCAGCGCCAAGAGCAGAAGTAGCAGCGCCGAGTCCGAAACCGCGGCCCCGATATATCGAGCCGCTTCCGCAGGAGGCTCAGCTCCAATCACCCGGCCGACGTCGCTCAGATTCTTCTCAGCACCGTCCATGACAATTACTCATATGCAGGAAGAAGAGACCGACGTCTTCAAAGCTCCGCCTTTCACTTCCAGCCTGCCTGCACGCAACAGGCCCCGTGCCGACGTTTTGATGGAAGAGGGTGATAGTGCAGAAACACTGGATGCGGATACCTCAATCATGTCTACGTCGGGGCTGTCATCGCTCGCCAATCTTCAGTCGCTGTTGAGTAGAATGTCAAGACCGAGTATCAGTAGGCGGACAAGCGCAGCATTCCCGCATCCGTCAAAGAGTCTGGGTCGTCTCGCTGAGCACAGCGAGAACGGCCCAGAGCAGGTTCCGAAACCTACAAGCAGACAAATTGCAGGCCTCCCGAGATATGCAGCACCGACATCGTCATCTGTTGCAAGGCGATCCAAAGGCCCAAATGAGGTGGCCGAGACCGGCGATATATCGGTACGAGCCCCGACCACGAAAACTACAGAATCCAGAAAGAAGATGTCCAGTGGCGTTCCTGATATGAGAAGAGGCAGCTTATTGCCGATGGCCGTCAATGCTGCCCAGCGCCTCAAAGTCCGACCAGACGCACCTAATACGCAAGGAAAGCAAGGTGTGCCCACTTTGAAAAACGATAAAGTGGATAAAAGTCAGATCTTGAAACATGTAGTCGCGTTCGTAGATGTCAAAACAGCCGAAGGCGATGAAGCCGGTGGAGTCTTCGTGGATATCCTGCGCAGCCTAGGTGCGAGGGTAAGAATAATGTCACTCTGGAATATATATGAACAGTCGCTAATGTGCTATCTCGCAGGTTCTTGCAAGACCCACAGACTCCATCACTCACATTATCTTCAAAGGTGGCCGACCAGCGACAGTACAACGCTATCGAGCTTATACTAAGGAGCCTAAACCCTTCTTTATCGGGGTTGGCTGGATTGTGCGCTGCCGCGAGATGAACGAGCGCGTCGACGAAAGCTCCTACCTGGTCAATCCGGACACTGTTGACAATGGAGTCTTACTGAACGGTCCGGGACTGGGACAGAAGAGAACAGTGCAGCCCTTAGCAGCCAGTTCCGGAAATGTGGTGAAAGGCTCTAGCAGTAGAAGGAAAACTCTAGAACCAAAAGTTCTGTTTCCGGACTCTGGTAAACGACTGCCAAGTGGTCAAAAGGGACAGCTTACGCTACATGGTGGGTCTGTGATTGCTCATAATGCATGTGAAGGACTGCTGATCGCGAACATGCCTTCATGTAGCTTTTAACGTGTACAAAGGCGACGATGACAGTCAGGACCCTTCGAACAAGCACAGTGAGATCGAGCGTGCGAGGCAGAGATCCCTGAAGTTCGCCCCTCGGAGTGAGCGAGATCCCGCAACAACCAAATTGTCCGAGCCCAGCTAACGAAGCTATTTTGCTTGGACAGTTGGCTCGCCACTGAAACAGCGGGTTTACAACGCTATCGAGCACGAAGAGCATAAAATGCAGGAAGACATTTGAACAAGGGTCGTCATGTACATCGAGAGCCAATGTACGTGTTAGCATAAGGAAACCTCGCACGGTCGCTGAGAATACGATGATGTTGCTGGAGATACTTGGACGGAGGAAGTTGAAGTCCCCTGATGTTGTAACATAGACCACTGCGCTGAACGCTATGGTGAGACTACGGGATATTAGACATCCGCTGAAATGGAATGTCATATCGATGGATTCCCAGTCGGCATACTCCAGCTGAGGATGCTTGCAGCGTCACGTGCCCATAGCGGGCAATCTTCGTATCCATGCACGAGTTACGCACACTGCTTCTGCAGCCTAGTGAATTTGGTTCGAATGGACTCATGACGTGAGGACTCAGGCTCAGCGCGCTGTAGCTCCCGAAAGCCTCAACCGGCCTGCAGGTTGCAAAGGTCCGCCTGCCAGCGCTTGACAGCGCAGATTCCATACGTATGGCTGTCACCTACCAACTCGAACACAATATTAAATAGGCGACGAAAGCATAAGAAGAAGCGCCTAGTCAGGCGCTATCTTCAGCATCTGTATGCAGCAATGCTGCCTCTCACTCTGCCGTTGACGCCGGCCTATCCGTATCCATTCCCACCTCCGCCAACGGTCAAGAGAGCCAACACCCTGCTCATCAAGCACAAGCTGGTGGAGCTACTCCCTGAAGAGCTAGGCGAGATATACTGGTCCCTACTATGCAACCTCATCACTGGCAAGATTACACGAGAAGAGTTCGAGCTGGGTTGGAACGAGCACCTCGCTGCTGCATCGGATGGAGCTGGCCTGATCGACTCGACTGGAGGATGGCAACACGCTATTGACCACGACGAGCTGACTTACTTGCACAATGCCCTCTTATTGAGCATACTTTACAACACAACAAAGCCTACTCTCCCGCCTGCGAGTGTCACGCATCAAGGATGGACAAGCAAGCGCAAGCGAGATGGTGTCGACGCCCTAGGCGAAGGACCAGGTGCAGATCCACTGGGAGAGTATGCACGGAAGCGCAGGAGGTTGAAGAGACTTGTTGCTGGTATGACCAAGGGGGAGAAGAAACGCTTGAGGCTGCTTCTCAATAACCGAGATAAGAAAGGACAGGATGCCTTGCATTATCCACCTGCAATTGAGAGCATTGCAGAGAAGACCAGGTTGGGTCTCATGCCTGCAAGTGCTGGACTGAAGACTCCCAATTCAGGTGTGTAGTCTCTTGTGCTACGTGCTCTTCGGCTATGGCGACTAAGTACTTACACATTTATGGATGTCCCCATAACAGCCGCGCTTCAACAAGAGCTGCAGAGGGCTCAAGCTACACCTACCTGCCTCGAGTCAGGCGAGCTTCCAGACTTGCAGTCTTTAGTGGACCGAATGGCAGGAGTCGCGTATTCTACTGCTATAACGGGAGGCGTAAACCCGGAAGCTGCAGCTCTGATGAGTGTTGCTCTCGACGTAAGCTTACCGCAATCACGTATATGATTTCTTACACAAGCGGGCTGACCTACCTTGCCTTTCCTAAACGTGTACAGGTTTATATGAAGGATGTGTTATCGGCTTTGCTGGAAGTGGCCTCCGCGGACTCTGCTAAGCAAGCGTCTTCAAAGGCAATGAAAGGCAAGAGCAACGAGAAGGCTAAGGCGAAGCAAGTGGCAGAACAATCACTTTCCACAGTCACTCGCAATCATCTACTATCACTATTCGAGCTGCAACCCTCAGTACTACATTCTAATCACGTGGCAAGCGTAGACAAGTTTGTCGCGCATCAACACCTATACGACCTTCCCCCAAGAGAGGAGCGCGTCCACAAGCTTGAAGAACGATTAGAGTTCCAGATGAATGCTCTTACTGCCTCTACGTCCAAGACCCCTGCTACGTCTACGGCCGCGTCTTTCCCACCTTCTGCTGTGCTCGACACAGCTGAGGTATCTCCCGTTAAGGCTGGCCCAAGTGAAGAGCCAATGCAAAGCGCAAGCCTGCCATCGCCAAGCAAGCTTAACGGAATGGACATTGACAACACCGCTGCCCCACCGCCGTCGACAGGTAAATCGAAGGATCTTGCATTTGAGCTCTTCCCTGAGATTCCAGCAACTGCAAGCGGGACAGAAGGGAAGCAGAGGGGCAAAGCTGGGGAAGCCCATGCGTCTACTGGTGGTGGGGAGAGCGAGCCGCCGCTTACAGCAGCGCCTACTACTGCGGAGCATGCTGACCAGAAGCCAATCGAAAATTCCGTTGTCATCAGCAAAGACGGCTCTGGCAGGGAGAAGGACAAAGAGAAAGAGAAGGGGAATGTCGACAAAGCGAAGAAGGAGTTGCAAAGAGGGAGGTTTGGGATATGGAAACTGCTCACCGGCATACTGGAAGGCACCTCTGGGAACCAAAACATGCAGAGTAGCCATCGCTTTCAGCATCAGAGCGTGAAGTAGCACTTCAACTTGTATCCTTCAGACATGATGAAATGTATCAGATGGTACTACGCTTGTAACAAAAGTCGCTGTGCGGAGCGGTCCGAGTTATGTCTCGAACACGAGCACGTGCTTCGTATCCTTATCATGCATATGCACACTGCAACCGAAGCACAATTATACACCAGGCGGAGCCTGTAGTGCTTCTGGTTGTCATACTTCGTAGTCCATGCTGGCTTTCAGCAGCCTCGGCTGCGGTGTCAGAAGGCAGGGAATCGCCGAAGCGCAATCTTACAGCCTTCTTGCTTTCTCACGCACGCGTCTAACGAGCTGTCAGTGGCCCAGAGAGGCTACTCAAGCTTGACTTTCTACCACGCCTTCTCACTCGAGCCGTCACAATGGCGTCGACAAGAGCCACGACAAGCGCTGTCAGCCTCGACAATTGGGAGAGCCTTGCTCCTCTGAACGACAAGGCAAAGGCGAGCATTGCCTTGATCACCGAGGCCGCAAGCGAGAAGCCGTTGCCAGCGAGAGTGAGCTATAATGAAGACAGAGACTTCATGTTGCGACTGTCCAGCTGACCCATTGTCCTTCAGCTTCTTAAGAATACTCGTTCGCTGCAGACCGCTGCCAATACTCGACCTGGCACTCCACTTGGCTCCACAACCAACCTGCTACGACGTGCAGCTTCGCGCGCCGACCTAGGAGGCAACTCGAGAGCAGTCGGATCTGCTGATTCATCTGTCCCTGGTACACCACGTCCACGAAGTCCCTCACGGTCCAATCTATACTTTTCGCCTCCTGGAACGGGTCATGCTAATCACACGGGCGGACAAGGGCATGCCCGAATGCACTCGGCCACAAGCGCCCTAGCTCTTCAGCTACTTCCACATACTATGTCCTCACCAGTCACATACGTCAACGGTGCACCGCATCACGACATCGGCGACCCACTGGAAGTACATTCACCTATTGAGACGCCACAACAATTCTTGGACTGGTTCAGCGGTGTAGAAGCGAGCATGGAGAGTGACCAGGAAGAGGTATTCAGGAGATATGAGATGGAGATAGACGCTTATATAGCTAGCTGTGATGAAGCTTCGGAAATGCTGGAAGATTCTAGAGGTCTTATCAAAGAAATGGAAGCGAACTATAGATTCGTGGAAGACAACAGCAAGGCTTTACAGCTGGCGTGTGAAGCCATGCTGGAAGAACAAGTAAGTAGCGCCACTATAGGCAGGCGTTCACTTGCAGTAGTATCCTGATGCAACCTTCAATTCGCAGAAACACCTTATCGAAGTCACAGACGCTATTGATGCACGCTTGGAATACTTCAAAGAGCTTGAGACAGCGACGAGAGCTCTGAGTCAGCCTGGAGACAAGGTAGTCTTGCATGAAGACTTCTTGGGCATGATTGAACGTCTAGATGCCTGCCTGGACTTCCTGAAAACAAAGGTGCGTCATGCTAAGATACGAACCGCAGATGTTATGCTAAGCTTATGGTATGCTGCCAGCGCAACTATCGGGACGCAGAAGTCTATATTATACGCTTTCAACAATGCCTGACTCGCGCGATGACGCTCATCAAGATGCACTTCTTGCAATTACTGAACTCTGTATACGTGGAGGTAGCGGGCAAGCTGTCCGGCAACTCCGGTGGTGCTACATCCAAAGCCGCGTCGGGGATATCTGGCGTTAATCTCTCCGAAACAGCCCTCAACGCTTTGCTCTATGCTAAGTTTACGACGTTGAGCCAAAGCACGAGAGTCTATATAGTGGAGCTGGAGAAGCGAGCACTCAGAAATCCAGACGAGTACGGAAGCTTGCTTGCAGACTGCGTCAACGCATGGACTGGAGTGCGCCGGCAGCTACTTGGGCCTAGCATAGCAGAAGAGGTTCGCCGAATGGACCCTTCTAACAGTGACTTGGTCAAGCTTGCTAGGTCGGGCTGCGCCTATCTCCGTAACGTCTGCATGAGCGAATGGACGCTATTTCGGGATTTCTTCGCTTATTCCGGGCAAGAGGAGGTCTATAGATACCTTGAGACTATGTGCGACTATCTGTATGATTCGCTGAGACCACGGATACTGCACGAAACGAAGCTGGAGGTGCTATGCGAGCTATGTAATGTGCTGCAGGCTCTCATCGCCCTTGATGGAGACGAAGGAGACGATGAAGTCGTAGACGATCAACAGGAGGGTGAATCAGAAGGTCTGGCACTACGAGGAATGCGCAAAGGCGATGCTACAATTACCGAGGATTCATTCGATTTCACCTTGGCAAATAGCTCTACAGCTAGGCGTGCTAATCAGAGCGGAAATTTGGCAGAAGAGGATGGTCTACTTCCGCCGCCAGGAAGCTTACGATTTAGCGAACTCTTGTCGACGGTGCTCCAGGACACGCAGACACGTCTTGTATTCCGAGCACAATATGTCATTGAATCGGAAGTCTTGCACTACTCACCCAAACCGGAAGATCTGGACTACCCGGGCAAATTGCAGAAGAAGCGCAAGGCAATGGCACTCAGCAAAGGGAAGGGCAGAGAAAGTAAGACTGCTCTCAGTCTGTCGCAATGGCAGAAAGAGCATGGTGGGCAGAATGCGATGGGCATAGTAGAGGAGGATGGTGTTGTGGAGTTCAAATTACCCCCTGAGGAAGTCATGGAGGATTGGTATCCCACTCTACGAAAGACGCTCTGGATCTTGTCCAAACTCCATTCATATGTCAATGTAAGTCCTGCCAATTCCAGCGATGTAGAAGATGTTGCTTCTGATCACTTCCATCACACAGTCTGCGATATTCGAAGACTTCGCTGGCGAAGCTGTCAATCTGTGTCGACAGTCTCTGGCTTTGGCAGCTGAAAAGATCGCTGCCTTGCCTGAGGCCAGCAAGCTTGACGGGCAATTGTTTGTGATTCGACATCTACTCATCCTCAAAGAGATGGTTCGATCCTTGGATTTAGTCTCTATCGAACGTGGCGTCGTGTTTGGCAGTGTTGCTGATGCCCTGGCCAGCATCCTGCGAAGTACTACGTCCACCTTGTCTTCGTTGGCAACATTCCGCAACCCTTCAGCGGCAATCATGGGTCTGGCAGGTCGCGGTGTTGCTGGCTTTAATGAATTGATGAACCCTGGAAATAGCAATGCTACGACCATGAGGGACGCCAAGCGGGAATTGGACGCTAGCCTCAAGATCATATGCGAAGATCTGATGAGCCAGGCGTCTTTGATGGTCGCGGCACCGCTAGGAGCTTTCCTCGCTCGATGCAGGGCGTACCTTGCTCAAGCGGAAGCGCAGTCTGCAGGCGCGAATGCTACTCCGGCGGACTTGACGACTCAAGCCTGGGCGACGAGCGAAGAAGTTTTGAAGCTCCACGAGACCTTTTTGGCCGAGGGAGGTGAAGCAGCATCGATGGAGAAGGGATTGCGAGACTTCCTTGATAAGCTGCGAGTATTCTTGGTGGACGAAGACGACGAGATTGCCGCAAGTGAGGGAGAAGACGCAAAGTCCAAGATGACGGACGGGAACAAAGCTATGAACGTTCTGGTACCACCTACCCTGAGCGAAATATTGGAACATTATACTACGTTCTATAACCTGGTCAAAGCCGAGTATCCTTTCGAGGTCAGTGGGAAATTGACCCATCCTGCTACTGTGGGCGAACGGTTGCGAAGTATGGCTGGAGAAGCGATCAGTGTCAGCGGGGGTGCTTGGAATAAGAGTCGGGAAGGATGAATGTCCGAACATCGCACATACAGTAATCAAACAGTCAAGCCAGGCATTTACGGACGATGCCGAGGTTGTAGCTTTGAGGAGCGCGCCTTGGTGTATAGCCCTACACAAAGCGTGCCTAAGCAATATAGAATAGCGCTGCGACGGCAAATCCTCAAAGCGGAATTGAGAGGCACAACAGGAAAGCACTTCCTTGCCGAGCCTCACTAACTTACCGCATATATAAGCTTTTCCCAAGCTTTGTCGATCTTCATATCTGAAACTTTTATTTAGTGGCGCCGGTCGCGTGTCTCCTCAGGCTGACTGTAGCGAGATTGAGGAGCCCCGGAAATTCTTCCTAGCCGGCCGGTGCAATGGCTTTTTTCGAAATGGCAGCTTACTAAAAAGCCGATGTCCCCGCAAAGCGTAGTTTGGAATCCAACAGGGACTTCTACTATTTTATTGCTTTTCTGCTTCACACTTACTCTTCCAGCTTCACTTCTTTTAATACGCCACCAAGCTTTCTCCACTCAAGTCACCTGTCGCACTCCAGTTCTAACGCACATAACGAAATATAATGCCGAGCCCAAATCCAAACTGCAAGACGGTCCGCGTTCCACATCTATGGGGTATCGATGCCTCCTATCAGATGCCCAAGCCCTACGATGCAGGCAAACCCACTTTGGTACTCGTGAACAGTTTCACTACGGATTCCGAGCTGTATCGAGCGCAGTATGAAGACAAACGACTCACAGATGCTATGAACTTGATTAGTATCGAGCTTCTAGGACATGGCCAGACTAGGACTAAAAGTAAGGAATTCACCTACTGGGACACTGCTATCATGAATCTACAAGTCATGGAAGCTCTTGGTATCAAGAAGGCGTATGCTTTGGGAACCAGTCAAGGTGGTTGGATCGTAGTTCGAATGGCTCTGCTACGTCCGGATATGGTATGTCTTCTTCAGGTAGCACTAATAAAGTACCGTCCTACTATATTGACGTACTCCCAAAAACAGATCCAAGGTATCATCCCTCTTGGTACCTCTATGGACAAAGAATGCCAGCGCACCATTGATCTAGGCTGCTGGGACGGCTACAAAGATGTCAGCAACGCAGTCGAAGCATTCAAGAGTGAAGCAGGTGCAGCAGCCGAGAGCGACTTTGAAGTTCCAGGCTGGTTCTGCGATTTCCTGATTGAAGTTGGATTTGGCAAAGATGTCGAAGATAAAGTACGAGCATTCTGGCATGAAGAAATCAAGAATAACTACAGAGGTCAAGATGGTAAAGATAGAATTTGGATGGCCAGTGTCAACTTGAGAGATAGAGATGGACTACACGCTAGAGTTAGCGATGTTACTTGCCCGGTTAGATGGATCCATGGTACTAAAGATGCGGTCTATAGCGTTGCCAATGCGAAGGAGGAGATTCCTCTATTTACTGGTTCGAAGGATGCACAGCTACAAGTTATAGAAGGTGGTCAACATTTCTTGAGCTTCTCCCATCCAAATGAGATTGCCGAAGCTCTTCTCGCCTTCGTCAAGAATTGAGACTGCGCAAAAACTGCTAGCTGAGTATATAAGTTGATGGGAATACGGTCAAAGGCTTAGTGTAGCGCAAAGGGATGTCAACGAGACCTGCTGTGATTAAACGCTTTAGGCATAATCTGTGAGTACTGTGTAGGTTAGGGCACAATCTGTAACTTTGCAATTTGGGAACCCAGCTGTCAAAGCAGCAAATTTATTGTGATTAAACAAGCTTGAGGCTTGATGGACTGATACTTTTGGTACCCATTGGAAGCTCTTCTGCCGTTGCTTTCATCTGATACTCGTATCTTGACCACCGCGAGTACGGTACCGTGACAAGAATATTTACTTGAACGCGTATACCGTAGTTTGCAACTCTTTGCGTGACTGGATGATGTGTCATCGACAGTCTTCGGGTGAAGGCATAGTCCTGACATTGCCAATTAGATGATGTATTAGCTGGATAGGTCTTCTACAAGTCAGGTATAGTGTAGAAAGCATAATCTACTTGCAATTGCAATATGCTGGGTCTAGAAGCTTGGCGATGATGCAAGTCCGCAAAGCGGTAGTGGCGGGGAGCCAATTAGTGCCTCGTAGGCCAATATTTGGAGCGCGACCTGTCGATCAATTTGTGCCATGCCCACACTAGAGGAAGGTGAAAAAGATGGAGCACCGGGAAGGATCCGGAGGATTCCAACGTACCGTCATCACGCGAGCTTAAGTACTCGTATGGGGCAATGTTCCGGGGACTTCCTTTGCAAAGTAAATAAAGTAGCAAGGATAGAAGATGGAAGAACGTCATTGGAAGAATGTCAGTGTTGTGAATGTGGAGACTGTGGTTGCATATACGGCAGTGACTGGTAGCCATGGTATGGTGCATTCTACAGAAAAATGGACAGAGAGTCGTTGGAAGCAGGGTGGCCCCAGAGGGCACTCTGTAGCTCTCTGTGTATATATAGCTGTGTACATTCAGTCTGTAATCCTGCTATTTTGCCTGCCTGCAATACGGTACTTGAGCCTCGGATGCGTCCACGAGTGATCGAAAATTGAACGAGGGAGCTGCCATTGGATTTCGCAAGCACTGCCGGGCTCTTCGCTCTTTCTCCTTACCCGAGGAAGCTTGACTCAAACCACAACTGCAGTACTGCTTCCTAAACTGAGACTACCACTACTACTCTTGCATTCTACCAAACTACATCCACCTCTCACAAGCACCACCACTTCAACCCGAAAAGCTACTTCAACCACCACCTTCTCCACGATGGCCCAGCAGGATGGCAAAGAGACTGGCCTCGCCCATGTCATTCAGTGGGTGGTGGTGGAAGCATAGCAGACAGTAGCTCATACTAATTGATGGTTGTTCACACTGCACAGCGAAATAGCCAAGCGAACAAGCGGCCTCTACGAGCAGTATGCGAAACCCCACGTCGACACTCAGGACTACAAGACTCTGCATGAACAGTCCATCAAGCAGCCCGAGGTCTTCTGGGACAAGATGGCAAAAGACCATCTGTCATTCGACAGACCCTACAAGACTGTTATGCACGGTGGATTCAAGGATGGGGACATCCAATTCTTCCCTGAAGGAAGTGAGTGTGCATTTCCAATATGTGTGATGTATGTCCGGCTGTCGGATGGAGGGAAGAGCCCCGCCGGAGATGAGAGACATCATAACTGTTAAGAAGAGCTTGGCTTGTTGAACAGGCTGGAGTGGGAAGGTTAGAACACTGCTGATCATTGTATCTCCTCACTTCTATTCGGTCACACTCCGTCTGCTCACCTACCCACTCATCTCCAATCTCTCTCTCCCTCCCTTCGTCTCTCCCATCCGGCACTCCTCGGTGGCCGGCTTTCCTCGTCGCTTTCTCCGCTGTCTCCGATGGCTCCATTCTGCACAATCAGCCCTCAATGCCTCATACAACTGCGTAGACAGATGGGCCTACAAGCACCCGGACAAGGTAGGCTGCTTCACTGCATCTGTCAATGCCGTTGCTACCATTCGCTGACTTTGTTTCCGAACATTCTCTCCCCCATGCATGATCCGATCACCGCCGCCACTCGCTTTCCGCCTTTCTCTCACCGCCCAAACCGCTCCGCTCCACCTGCCTGCTATCTTTTCCGAAAATCCCCCTGCATTGATCACTTATCCGAAATCCTCCCTGCATATCAACAACATCACTCACGCACTGGTACCGCTATCGGTTGTTATTGTTGCTGTCGTTATGCACTGCAGACCGCCATCATCTGGGAGGCAGATGAACCCGGCACTCACGTCGAACTCAGCTACAACCAGCTCTTGCAGGAAGTCTGCAGAGTCGCCAATGTACTCAAGTCATTGGGCGTCAAGAAGGGCGATGTGAGTGAATTCCTGTACTGAGCTCAGTAGAGCATTTCGAGACTGACGGTTCGCCCTTTTGGACCCCGCACAGGCCGTCGCTATCTACCTGCCCATGGTGCCCGAAGCTGCCGTCGCTTTCCTAGCCTGCGCACGTCTAGGAGCTATTCACTCCGTCGTCTTTGCTGGTTTCTCATCCGAATCCCTCCGCGACCGAATCAACGACTGTCAAGCCAAGGTCCTCATCACCACCGATGAAGCCAAGCGAGGAGGAAAGACCATCGCTACTAAGACCATTGTCGATGCCGCATTGAAGGAAGCACCTGTTACCGAGCATGTTCTTGTTCTACGACGAACTGGTGCTCAAGTACCCATGCAGGAAGGCAGAGATAGATGGTGGCACGAGGAGGCTGCCAAGCAGGCTCCTTACTGCCCACCTGAGTCTGTACCCTCCGAACACCCTCTCTTCATTCTATACACGTCCGGATCTACTGGAAAGCCTAAGGGTGTCGTTCATACTACTGCTGGATACCTTCTCGGTGCAGCTACTACATTGAAGTACGTCTTCGACGTCCACCCAGAAGATAAGTTTGCATGCATGGCGGATGTCGGTTGGATTACCGGACATACATATATCATCTATGGACCTCTCATGAACGGTGTCACTACTACCATCTTCGAAAGTACACCCGTCTACCCTACTCCCTCGCGATACTGGGAGTCAGTCGCCAAGCACAAGATCACCCAGTTCTACACCGCCCCTACTGCCATCCGTCTACTAAGAAGACTAGGAGAGGAACACGTCAAGGGACACGATCTATCTTCTCTCCGAACTATTGGATCAGTCGGTGAACCTATCAACCCCGAAGCTTGGAACTGGTATCACGAGCACGTTGGTCAGCTCGAGGCACACGTCACAGACACCTACTGGCAGACAGAGACAGGATCCATCATCATCGCTCCTCTACCGGGTGCTACAAAGACCAAGCCCGGTTCAGCTACTCTCCCCTTCTTCGGTATCGATCCTGTTATTTTGGATCCTACCTCCGGTGATGAGCTCAAGGGTAACGATGTTGAGGGTGTGCTAGCTATCAGAAAGCCATGGCCTTCCATCGCTAGGACCATTTGGGGAGATCATGCGAGATTCTTGGATACCTACATGAACCCATACAAGGGATTCTACTTCACGGGAGACGGAGCTGGCAGAGATCACGACGGATACTACTGGATCAAAGGCCGAGTCGACGATGTTATCAACGTATCTGGACATCGTCTCTCCACTGCTGAGATCGAGTCTGCACTCATCCAACATCCTGGTGTCGCCGAGACCGCCGTCGTCGGAATCAACGATGAAATGACTGGACAGGCCATCTGCGCCTTCGTCTGCCTCAAGGGAGAAAACAAGACAGATGAAGCTACACTACTCAAGGAGCTTACGCTGCAAGTTCGCAAGAATATCGGTCCATTCGCTGCTCCTAAGAGAATTGTGATTACTCAAGAGTAAGTCGGGAAATAGAAAAATTTGAAGATGAATCTTCTACAGGACACTTTACTAATATTTCGCATTTCTTCTTTTTTGCTTTCTATAGCTTACCTCGAACGAGATCTGGCAAGATCGTCAGAAGAGCACTTCGCAAGATAGCAGCAGGTGAAGCTGATCAGCTAGGTGACCTTTCCACCATTCAAGACCCAGGTGTTATCGATGTTCTCGTGAAACGTATGGAAGAATTGGACAAGAAAGCAAGCAAGTGAAGATAAGATACGCCGGCTTAGCTGCGCGTAGGTTCCCTTCGTCTTCAATGGAATTGGTACCGGAAGTTTTTGCCACCGAGGCATATCATGGTCAAGCTTTCTTTCTAGCCTACTTCTCCTACAGGCACCTAGTAGCTGTCGAATTGAAGCGTAGCCAAAGTCTATCGCTCATACTCTCCGGTAATTGCTGCTCCGGATTTGCAGTGTCAAATAGCTGTCTTTTGTCTTTTACCCAGATTTTCCCTCAACAATAACAAGGATTCAGATTGTATCTTTTAATTGATAATGCAAGGAAATGCAGTGCTCCTCTACAGATATTTGGTGTATCAGGCTTGTTGGTATTGCTCAACTATTCTTTCTTGTGCCTTTCGCTGGCTGAAACCGTCGCGAATAGAGACCCGGGAAGCCTTCTGCAGTCATGTAGACCTTACAGGCGGATGTGATCGCTTAAATACATTGCTCCTCGTAGCAGACTCGATACCGCAGTATGGAAGGGAGCTCGTAAGCAATAGAGCGTTTACCGAGATACCACTTTACATCAAGCACTAAGCGTAGATCACTCTGCTCCATAAATACTGCGCGCCAGCTAGCCAAGGTTCTGCCACGCGTCGTGGAAGTAAGGTGTAGCTCAGTAAGCTCCGAGGACCCTTAGAATCTGCGCGCGACATATAGTCTTTCCCGTCTGTCGTTAGTTGTGTCGGCGTACGGATGGTCCGCCTCTGCAACCGCTTCAACTTCAGCTTCTTGACCTTTTTCCTGGTTGGATGTCGGTAGACAAGCCTTGCTTCACACTGTCAAAGTATAAGCACACAGAGTCGTGCTCCATTCTTGCACTCGCTTGATAATCATTAGCGTATACCTCAGAAGCAGCAGCAATGCGGCGGAGATCTGCCCTTTGTGCAGGTCACGGTCAGCACGCGCCCCATCCGCAAATTTCGAATCAATGTCAATGGGCTTTTCGTTTGACGGTCCTATCACTCCCAACAACTGCCTACGATTTACTTTGACGTAGTAAATGATTGAAGCTGAAGAAAGGAGACCTTTGCTGAACGATGCAGCCGACCGACCGCAGGCCACGAAGATACCTTGGGTGCAGGTCTTTCTCCTGATTTTCGCGCGAATCTTGGATTTTTGGGTGAGTAACAGGCTTCTTCTTGATTTCTTAATGGAAAGGGCTGATTCATGCTGTCTCCAGTATTTCTTCAGCGTCTTTCCATACATTGGGGAGATGCTTGTAAGCGTGGGAGTAGAAGAGGCCGAAATTGGCTTTTACGCAGGTGAGCCATCCTTGACACTGACTGTCTTGACTTTATACGCGCTGTGTGGCCAGTCCTCACCACAGCATCTTTCAGGTCTAGTGGAAGCCTCATTCTCCGCAGCCGAATGCGTATTCCTGCTCTGTTTCTGGACAAGTCTTTCTGAAAGGATTGGCCGTCGACCAGTCATGCTTATCTGCCTTGTTGGCATCAGCACCAGTGCTGTCCTCTATGGCTTTTCCCAGAGTGCTTGGCAGATGATACTGTTCCGCTCAATGGCTGGATGCTTCTCAGGCTGCTCCGGGTAACGAGTGCTACCAACATCAAGTTTGTAACCGTTGGTGCGGCTGACACATGCACCCCAACAGCATGTCAAGAATTATGCAAGGAGAGATCACCGATGATTCGAACCGAGCAAAAGTATACTCAGTCTCTTCTTCGATGATAAACATACCCATACTTCTTGGACCAGTGGTTGGAGCCGCATTGGCACGGCCGGCCGACAGATACGCAATATTCGCGCACTGGAAGCTCTTTAAACAGTTTCCTTACCTGCTGCCATCGTTGGCGACAGGCTTGATTGGCTTTACGGCGGCAATGTTGAACGCTTGTTTGCTGAAAGAGGTCCGTGTATGTTACCGACAGACCCTGATCAAGATGTGGTTGTATTGACACACTACATGTCTATCTGCAGAGTCGCAAAGCCGGAACCGGGCCTTCTGAAGAATCTGTCTCAATGTCCACCAGAGATCTGCTAAAGTATCCGAAGGTCCGAATAGTCCTGCTATTGACAGCCGCTTTCATGACGTTGGAATTCTGCTGGACAGCCAGTAAGACCGAGAGTACTCTTTCCATTTGATTCAGCTAACATATCCACAAAAGTGATACCTGTCTTCGCTTATACTTCAGTATCTTTGGGAGGGTTGGGATGGGACATCTCCTGGATATCCTACGTCTTTCTGGTTCTGGCTGGCATCCAGGTATTCATATACCTCTTTGCGTTTCCACCTTTCTTACGACTACTTGGAGTCAGACGTGGGCTCATCGCAGTGGGGTGCTTCATAACTTTCACCTTTATATCTGCTCCGCTCTGTAATCTTGCCATAAGATACCAGCGTGTTGATCTATTGTACCCGTTGCTGTCCAGCACGGGTATATTTGCAGTACTGACAAATATGTACTGGGGTGAGGAATACGCCTTCAAGTTCAGCGTCCCGTATGCTAACTTTGTGAACTCCTCAATTGCTCACAGGCACCTACGCTCTAGCCATCAACGATGCTTCACCTGGTCCAACTGCTTTCGCCAGAATTAACACACTCTCTCAAGTCTGCGCAACAGCAGTGCGTACCGCTGGCCCTCCTATAGCGACGTCCCTGTACGCAGTTGGCGTGCAGCATCAAATATTGCAAGGCCAACTCGCTTGGGCAATTTTGGCATCGCTATCCTGCACTTGGCTCATCTGTATGCGATGGTACCCTCGCGAGTCTTCAAAGGAAGAAGCCCCCCAGGCAGCAGTAGAAGAAGCATAGGAGAATATATCTCTCCTCTAAGTTACTAGATTGACAGTCTGTCTATCATTTCTGTATGGAGGAATTCCCTATAATGATACCAGGAGAGTTCTGTATACATGCTATCACGTAACCGCTTGCCAGCACACCCGACAACAGCACCGCGAGTTCGAACCTGCTCTCACCTCGTAGACGTCAACATACCTACATGTAACGTTCTGTGTGTGCAGAGTTCAACCGCATTCGGCCATAGAAGCCCGACCCGTGGCTAGGGCTTTGCTGAGCCATATACAAAGTTTGCATTGCTGACTGCTGGCTGTCCGGCGTCCACTGAAGCCGGTCAGGTACTAACTCGCGGCGACTTCAGCAGCTTCCAAGAACTTGCACTTTGAACATTGTACAGCTTCTCTTGCTTTCATCACCAATCCATAAGACAGCAGACATGGCCACCTTCAAGCGCGTTGTACTGGCTGAACGCCCTGAGACCGATATCACGGACAAGACCTTCAAGACGGAGACTGCGCCTCTGCCGGACAAGTCGAGTCTCAAAGATGACGAAGTCTTGGTGAAGGTCGAGCATCTGTCGCTTGACCCAGGTAAGCTCTCTCAGTCTGATAGAAGACACCAGGCTGACGCTGACCATGTGTGCTCTCTCCCTTTATCACAGCCATGCGTGGATGGCTGCGGGACACTCGATCATACTTGCCGCCAGTGAAGATTGGTGAAGTCATGAGGGCAGGTGGACTGGGTTCAGTAGAGGCTGTTGGATCTGGTGTTCAGTCTCTCAAGGTCGGCGACAAGGTGGAGGGCATTGTCGGTACGGCCGACCTTGATTCCGCACTGAGTGCTCAACTGACATCTTCCCCACTACAGGCTGGCAGGAATATGCAGTCGTGTCCGAAAAGGGCCTGACGAAGCGTGTTCCCCCCAAAGGAGCACAACTGACAGACTATCTCGGTGTTTTGGGAATGCCAGGTCAGACTGCTTACTGGGGTATCACCGATGTTGGCCAGATCAAGCCAGGCGAGACAGTCGTAGTCTCAGGCGCAGCCGGCGCTGTAGGAAGCACAGTGCGTGATTGTAGAATCTTGGCTTCAGGCAGGGTTGACTGACGTGTCTGCACTACAGGTCTGCCAGATTGCAAAGCTTCGAGGCTGTAATGTTGTCGGGATTGCTGGTGGCAAAGACAAGTGTGAATGGCTGGAGAAGGATCTGGGCATCAAGGCCATCGACTACAAGGCCTCCAATTTCCACGAAGAGTTCAAGAAGATTGGTTACCTCGATGTTTACTGTGAGCATTCTAACCATGCCTATTTCGGGCCACTCTGAGCTGATTGAGTATGCCTTCATCTGTAAAGTTGACAACGTGGGAGGAGACATGCTCGATTTTGCCTTGACCCGTCTCAAGCAACATGCACGCATTGTACTATGCGGTGCTATCTCCGACTACAATTCAGTCAAGCCCAAAGGTCTATCATCGTATCTCAGCTTGATTGCCATGCGAGGAAGACTGCAGGGCTTCATCGTCTTCGACTACAAGGAGAGATACGCGGAAGCAGAGAAGGAGATGGCTCAATGGATTGCAGATGGCAAATTGAAGAGAAGAGAAACTGTATTGTGAGTTGCCGTTAATGAGGATCAATAGTGATCACGCTAAATGCTTCTCTTGAATACTGCAGGTACGGGATTGAGAACTGTGTTAAGGGTCTACAGGGTATCTTCAAAGGTGCAAATACCGGAAAGATGCTCATCACCCTCGAGAAGGACAACAAAGCTCGCATCTGAGGGAGCTGAGATATATTCTGGCATACTTTGTGTTGCAAACAGTCATAGAAAAGCAGTGTCCAAAGTAGTCAGTCAACAGTCGGCAACAAGTAAACATAGTCAAAACGCAATATAAAGCGCCTGAGCAATTTAAAAAGAGTCATCGATGTGAGAATGGACAGCATGTATTTGTCCTTGTTCTTTGCACGATAATTAAGACGACAACCTCATCAATTTCACATCATTGGAGACCTCCACGTGTATCGGAAGCCGCTCAATGGTGAAGAATGACAAAAGCTGACCTAAGGTAGATAACAAGAGAAATGATAGATGTCATGCGAGTAGAATCGTGTCGTCGTGCCTATGAAGAGTATCAATAGTTTTTAAACTTAAACACCAGGTGTATCGATGTCAAGCGAGCTCCTTTGAACAAATTTGAGGTAGCGAGATGAGGAGGAAGCATGACTTTGTATGCTGACTTCCTGCCCAAGTCTTGCTCAATTACAATGCGTGAAGGTATACGGCGAATTTCAAAAATGAATGCCTTGACGAGCGAAGCTATTGTTCGTGTATTGCTTTACTCGGCAAAAACGTCCTTTTCAAGGTGAGGATGGGTGACATCGGATTGGTTTGACTTGCGTCATGTTGTGTCCAACTGGAGGAAGTTTTCCGAGGAGAAGCGTGTATATTTCCAGGGAAAGTTTCCATTAGTGACAACGATGAGGTTGAAGGAATGAGACATGAGATCAGGAGAGGTAGGTAGCTGGTTTTGCCATGATGAGGGGAGGAAGACGACGAATCTACTGAATGTACTAGCGAGGTGGGTATGCACTGATTAGACTTAGACAAGCTTAGAGGTTAAAAGCTTGGTTGACTGATGAGAACTGACCCCAAAAAAGTAAACTGAAATAGAAAAGGTACTGACTACTTCTGATCTCTGCACAGAGAAATAGATAAAGTATAGATCCCAAACACAAAAGAGAACTAGCTCGAAAGGTTGTAGAGTGGGTATAAAACTGAATAAAAGGAAAGCCACACACAGTGCTTGAAATGTCCATAGTTGCGTACTCGTCAGAATGACGGCAAAGTGAGAAAATTGGGGGGAAAAGCAAGGAACAGAAGCAAGTCGTTGCTTGCCAATGTTTGTTGGAATAGATCACGCTTTGTGAAAGCATACCGTAACTGTCGTGTATAGGTCACGTTGCACAGTTCACGTGAGCGCTTCTTCGATGTAAGGGGCGAATGAGAATCTGCCTCATTCACGCCAGGACAGAGCCAGTCTGGATATTTGCTGGATTGTAAGCGGCCAAGAAATCCGCAAAGGCAGCTGAGGTGCCTAGATTGGAAGTCAAGTTCTTGCTTGAGAAGTAATCTTGGGTGGGAGCAACGAGGCGAGTATCGAGTGCAGGCGAAGGTGTAGGAGGTGCACTTGCAGGTCTTATCGGAATGTCTTGCAGCGAAAGACCGAAGGTGTTCGGCAGACCAGGAGACATGTTGTAGCCTGTTCCATTGTTATTGCCGGAAGAGCTGTTGCCACCTCCCAGCATACCACCCGAAGACATGATTCCACCAGGAGTGAAGAGCAAGCCAGCGCCAAAGAAGGGTGTTTGTCCTCCATTGCCCATCCTGCCCATTGCGCCGTTGAATAGATCGGCAAAGTTGGGTGTCGAAAGGCCGAAAGTAGCTCCTGCCGAACCTGGTCGGTTGATGTCGTTGGCCGATCCAAGCTGATTTCCATGCGAGGGTGGTTGATGGTTATGAGGTGCTAGACCATTCATGCCGGTGGTCTGTTGCTGCTGCTGAGGCTGCAGCGATGCAGCTGACAAATTCAACTTCGGTGGAGCACGTAGCTGAGAAGCTGACAGTTGTTCATGCAACGGCTGATGCTGACCATGCATAGTCGGTTGCTGAGAGACTTGCATGTTCATGCCTTGTAGAGCAGATGGGGCTAGCGTGGGACCAGCGCCGCCGCTGCGTGCAGTCATAGGCTGGGGTTGAGTCTGTATGTGTACAGGCGGAGGGGGATGAGCCGCTTGCAAAGAGGCAGATTGCGGCGGAGGAGAGGCATGGGTCTGAACGATGGCGGGCGCTTGAGGCATATGTGACATGTTCTGCTGCTGCTGTTGCTGCTGATAATGCTGTTGCTGTTGTTGAGGCAACAACGAAGCAGACTGTGGTGGCTGCTGCTGCTGTTGTCTCCATTCAGGGCGTTGCTGCTGCTGCTGCTGAACTTGTACCGGTTGCTGCTGCATTGTCGCAGAAGAAGGAGGAGCAGGTGGAGGGCCCGATCCAGCAAGATTCACAGGTTGATGCTGTATAGCTGGAACTCCCGAGTTTGGCTGAGCTGTACAGCCGGATCTCTCATGGAAAGACAAGGTGTGCCTGAGAGCGAACAACTCTTTCCGTAGAGTATCAATCTCAGATGCCAGCGATTGATTCTCACTTTGCAATCTAGCAGCGTGAGTTTCTAGATTGTTGATCCATTCTTTCTTCTTTTGACGGGATCGGCAGGCCGCTGAGTGTAATTTCCGAGGATCAGCAAAGAATGTTCGGCAGCGATGCACTCAAGAACTGTGAACCCACCTTGTCTATTCCTCTCTAGGAAGGCCTTTCTCTTATGCTCATCGTCACCCTCCTCGTCGTCTTCACCACCTTCGTTATTAGGTGCTCCCCCGCTACCACTTCCAAATGTGTCATTGTACGATACAAAAGCAGGTGCAGTATTCCCAGTCGAAGCGGCAGAAGTATTCTTGTTGTTGTTACTGTTGTTGGTAGCACCAGTACTACCCGCTCGTCCTCCTGCTCCTTGTTTCTTTCCTTTCTTGCCACCTTTAGCCGTAGAGCCTCCTTTCGTGTTTGAAGAGGTATTCTGATAAGATATATTACCAGACGAAGAATCATACATATTCGCTTCTTCTTCTTCTCCTTTCACGAAATTCTGCTCTTCACCACTTGCAACGGGAGCATTGCTGCCACCTCTTTTACCATGACTGCTTCGCGTAGTAGCTCTAGAAGGTCTAGCTGGGCCACGTCCATTAGCATACGGGATTGGATTGTTATTGCTGGATGCGTTATCTCCTCCATTTCCTTGTTGTTGCTCCAACGAAGCTTGTCGCGCTGATTGAGGAGGACCAGAAGCAGTGACTGGAGAAGCTGTTCTCTGCTGTGCTTGCTGGAGCGTTTTAGGCGGTAGAATAATAGGCTGTGGTTGTTGTTGAGGCTGCTGCTGTTGTTGTTGCATGTACCCAGAATAACTGAATGGATGGCCACCGGGGGGTTGATGGTGTTGGTGCTGAGCATGGAAGCTATTTGCACTTAGAGGTGGTGGTATACTCTGCGTAATGGCGGCGCCGCCCTGCTGAGGTTGTACATTATACAGGTGCTGCTGTTGATGAGGATGTAAAGGGACTACAGTAGTAGGTGCAGTGCCATTCGCATTTCCGTTCGCCATATTGCCCAATTTAGCAGCTTCGACCTGTTCAAGAGGTACTACAGCTTTCGCTGTTCCAGTAGCACTAGCAGTATTTGGAGTACCAAAGATACCCGGAGTTGCATTAGGAGGAAGCATAGCATGCTGTAAAGAAGGGGTAGGTATCATAGCAGACGAAGCGGGGCTCATTCCCGAATCTGGCGATGCATTCATGTTCATCGGTGATGGTGCATACATTGATGAATGTGCTGATATCGAAGTGGATTGATCAGATGAAACAGGTGCTATAGCATGTAAATCTTCGATTTTGGGTCGCTTCCATGACGGGTTTGGCAGACCTGCTTCGTCCGATTGTGTACCAGAGCGTGAAGAGGCGTCGCTTTGCAGAGTTGGAGCGGATGCGACGAGTGGGACTTCGTCTCCTTGTGCATCTTGGAACGGTCGTTTCAGACTTGACACAGATGATGATAATTCATTATCATTGCCCTTGACTTGCTGTTGTTGTGGTTGGTTGCTCTCTGCAGCATTATCTCCATTTTCATCTTTTGAGGCTTGCCCATTTGCAAGCGCTGCTTTCGTAGTAGTGGCACTACTATCCTCTTTCTTCGCATCTTTATTACTACTACTCAACAAGTGTTCATTATGTTTAGGAAAGAAGGAGAGTTCAAAAGGGTTAAACTCTTTACTTGGCGAGTAAGCTTTCGGGCTAAGTTTATTGTGTGCGTGTGCGTGATGAATCGCAGAGGGTGTGAGGTTGGTAGATGACGATGGAAGGCCATTGGAAGCTAGCAATGATCCCCAGAAGGGAGAACCGAATGCTGTTCCTGGGGTCGTGTTCCCTCCTCCTGCGGTATTGCTGCTTCCACCACCCGGTGTGCTATTGAAAGTAAGCCAGCGTGAGGGAGTGTCTGTCTCTGGATTGTTCGAGAGGAACGAGAGGTCGGCGCCTGTTGTCGCATGATATATGGTGTTTGTAATATATATGTGTTCAATCATAGTAGCATTGCATGCCGATGGTGGTGTTCCATTCCATTTGGGGAGACCAGCAGCAAGCAAGCGAGCGGCAAGTCCGGTGCATTCCAAAAGCGGGCATGGAAAGCAGAGAGAGAGACAGAGAGAGAGAGGCCGGCATCGTGGAAGGGTAGATGGGAGGGAGGAGAGTCCATGCAAGTATACATGTAAAGAGAGCAGTAGAAAGGCAAATCAATCAGCATGTCATTCTGTATATATATTCCATCTCATCCTCTTGTAATCCTGGAAACAGGGCAGGCAAGCGAGGCAGCAGGCATGGCATGGCATGGCATGGCATTCGAGGTCGACAGAGAATCCCTCCCGAAGGTGATTGAGGTAGTTCATCGTGCACGTGTGTGTCCATAGTACGATATAAGGTATTCCTACTGTTTTCGACGTGTCTTGCCGATGCATTATTTGTTGTCTCCCTCTCCTCCTTCCACTTGTACTTTGCATTGCTTATGCAGGCCACTCAGGCTTGGGGACAAGCAAGGGCATCGCTCTCGGATGAAGATAGCTTGATTGTGTACCATCTGCATAGTCTGTTGAGGATACATCTTGCTACTCCTTGATGCATATTCCATCGCCCGTCTCGTCCACCAGTCTGTCTGCCACCACTGCCACACTGCCATCGCCAATGCCATGCCATGCACGCTTCAACTGCGCAACAGCAACAGTCGACAACTCACCTCTCGGAGGCAGCTCTACTCTGCTGCCAGGTTCCATTTGACTCGTGTACTTCTGACAGTGTACTCCACTCTTGCTGATAATATGTTTCAAGTGCGATCCCGTGTCTTAATGCCCGTTCTGGGCCGTGTATTGTATTGTGTCTTGCTTGCTTGCTGCAGCTTGTCTGCTCCCCTCTGCTTGATGATGGAGACTTTCCTCTCTCTTCGGCACACCACGTCACTGCTACGATACTTCTTTGCTTGACTACAATGTCGTGTTCTGCCCTCTTGTTTGACGGAGTGTGTGCCTTGTCCGATGCGGGTAATGTAAAAGCAGCAGCTGAAAAGCAAAGCAAAGCAAAGCAAAAGCAAGACAAGGCTTTCCTTTCCGCTACTCTGCTTCCGCCTTTCTGTCTTTCCGCGATGAAGCTAATTGGAGGAGTAAGACTAAGTGTGAGAGCACGACGTAGAAGCAGTGTATGATAGAATATGTGAACACCTTTCCATGCAAGCATGCTCCTGCTCCACTGTATCCTCTGTGTACACTCTTTGTGACCCCCCTTTTCCGCACTCTACTTGTCTCCGTGTCCAGGCCTGTGCGACAACCTTTGCAAACGAAACGAAACTGCGGCGTGCCTTGTCGACGCCACTCGCTGGAACACCGTAAGCGTGCCTCACTCGAGGAATACAGTACAGTACCGTACAGTAACAGCGTGTACCGTATCATAATCTTCAGAATACGTATAGCCATCTTACTAATCAGATTCACGCTCAATTAAGCTCCACACTAGCCTCACGCTACTGGCCCTCTGACAATTCTATGATATGTAAAACGTGACCTCCGGCTGCTTTCCGCTTTTCAAACGTCTTTTGGCAATCCCACCCTAAAGCAAAGTAAAAGCAAAAGCATCACATCATACCTAGGTACCGTACCGCCAAAAGCTAATCGGGGACAGAGCTTTGACGCGAACTGTAGAAATTGAAAAGAAAAAAATGCGGATGAAATCTCTCGGATTCGGAAAACGAAGATCTTCCATCTGCCCTTGCCAAAAAGGTTTTGCCTTTACTGCTGATTTTCTCCCCAGACTTTCTAACACCGGTGCGCGAAAATCGCTATCAAATTCAGAATCAGCGTGAGAAAAATACCTCATTGCATTGCAGATCCCGGAGCGGAGCTGTCAAATTATGGACAATCTCTGACAGCGCTTGACGCTTGCCAGGGTATGTAGTTTCGATAGGTACATATTATGATATTGCAAAGTTCGTATACTTTGGGCTCTCATGGCCCAGACTGGGTGTCTTAGATCTGTAGCCTCAGACTACGGAAATGCTAGTAGACCCGGATCGCACTTTACGACTTTCGACGTTGCCAGAGATTACTTGGTACCTTCCGCGCATTCAGTATAGGCAAGCCATACATCGAGGCGCCTCCCAGGACTATTATGGCCAACATCGTATGTAAGCGTCTAGCATACAGACACAGCAATTTAGGTCATATCGAATCATATAGGCTTGCTTGGGAAGTTCGCATCGAAACTTAGCTCCAAGTGCCAGCCCTTGCGATATATGTTCTGTACCGTATATGAACTTATCAGATTCGTACAGTAGAAGCTTTCGGCAAAAGCTTCTGTGCTAGGTCAGCTTTTTTTTTTTTGCCAAAGTTGTCAATCGGTTTACTTTCCTGAAAGCCTTTTGCTGACCGCCAATCCGAAAATGCTCTTGCACTTGACACTCTCAGAAGCAGGTCCTCCAAATCAAGATGCCTCTGCCAAGCAAGAGCGACACACTCACGAGCACGAAAAGCCTCGTATTGTTTGGGCAACATGCAGTGACTTTCGGAAATGATGGGAGAGAGGGACAGTAATTGGGATCTAAACAGTACAAAGCAACGATGCTATTCTTCAGGGGGACACACCTCATCACATCTAACGGGATCAAAGCCATCCTTCATACTTATAAGTACAGGAAGTCTAGCATGGAGGGCTTTTGCGCGTCTTTCAACTAGACGTGGATTGGGTATCTGATGCCGAGCCGGAAGCTACGGTCTGCCCGGAATTTACATAGCTATACAAGGGACAGAGATACGGAATTAGAGGTTTTTAGCGACTGTCGACTTCGTGCATTTAATGTTACTGCCGATGCCATCTTATCATGGCGAGGTCCTCGGAATGCACTCACGTAATTTTCTGGGCAAATGCAGTTTTCTCTTTAGGAGGTCCTACTTGGACCTTGACTTCCATCTTGTCTTTTGATGCTTTCTTCATGTCTGAGATTTTGGGGCCATTTCTAATGAAATGATTGCTTCAACAGGCATATTGAACAGGATAATGATGCAAGATTCTGCATGATGAAGATGTCATTGAGCATCCATTAACTAGCCGTCTTAGTACTCTGCTTTGCTCAATCAGCAGAGGCGAAATGATTTACTCATAGCCAATAGTACGAAAAGGTTAGTAGACTTGATAGAAGTACCGATTTCTTCGAGTTCAGGGTGATTGACCGCACAGCATCAGAGGCAGGCTAGTGCAAGCACACTATCCTCTGAGTGTATGCTCGTGATTCTTCAGCTGGTAGGTAGGAGATTGTGCTATCTGGCCCTCGAGCGCGAATAGGATGGCAGTAGCTCGTCAATTCCGGAGTTGCGACCTCTGATGATGGCTTTCTTGCCTTCTAGCTTGCCGTTTCCGATGTATGGCTTTCCATTGGCATAGACGTCGTCGATGGCTTGCTGTAATGGTGAGAGAGACGAAGTCGTAGAAAAGCATCGTCGTCAGGCATGTGTTGGTGGTGAGAAGAAAGTTGGTTGAAATCAAGGGCGATCAGTCGTGGAAAGCTTCATCATCAGCATATCATGGACCCAAGAAAGATAAGAAGAAGCAGCCCACCTCGTGCATCTTGTTCTGCTTTTCACGCCTCTCACCAGGCTGGTTCTGCTTGGAATCACCTGATGGATTCACTTTGAACTGCCTATCGCAATTCATGACGCACGACAAGGCCTGCTGCTGCTGCTGCTGCTGCTCAGCTGCTCGCGTATTCGCATCTCAATGCCTTGTGACAGCCTACTTCCCTTACTGCTTTCGCTGCTCAAGACGCAATTAAGAGACGCGACAGCGAAGGTGGTCTTTACAGCCTACATCACCATATCACGGTGACCCTCAGCCTTCGGAAACACCTCTGTATATATCACAATCTGTAATCCTCGAGGTCGCGGGCTCTCTACCGTACTCCGGTACCAAGTCAACAGAGTTGAGGTAAAAGGGGCAATTGCACGTGCCCTACAAAACCCCGAACTACGGTGGTAATCAGCTAGGCGTGATATTACCGATACAACAAAGGCTACAGGCATGCAATAGACAGCTGACCTACCCCCCACTCGTTAATTTGGGGTTATTGGACCCACTCGAAGGACCTCGAAGCGCAACGCTCCTCTGCCGGGTCACTGTGCCCCACAGCCGCTCCAACGGTTAGCTCGAACGAAGAGAGAAAGAGGGAGTAATTCTCCCACTTCTCCTGGCTCGCTTCTTGCCTTCACTCTTTCTTATTCAGGAGAGTGACCTTCACCTCCTCTCACCATAGCAAGCCCCAGGGGGCTTGAGTGCTCGACCAGCAGTACTGTGGTCGTCTGGCAGTGCCTGACCGCAGCACTCTAAACATGGCAGGCGGAGGGTGTGGACTGGGACAAAATGTGTCATTTCACACGGAGGGCAAATGTAGCATAGTTCACATTAGTTGTATATTCATTTGCAGTAATCAATCGTATTTTGAGCCTGAGCTCCCTTCTACATGACTACAAGCCTTAGGTCGATAGTACATTTTTTGCAGTAATCAATCTTAATCTCAGCCTTGTAATCCTATGTTCCAGTTATGGTTTTCACCGTCTTTACGCCAGTAACGTGAATGGAAGCAGCAGACATTGTGGTAATGAACAAGAGGCTGGGGACAAGTGGGGAGCGGAGAGGTGGGCGTGAAGGGATGTATTGATACTGAGGGAAAAGAAGGGATACCGCTGGCCCTTAGCTCAGCTTTTATAGCTGGCTCCGCACGTGAGGCAATGTTCTGTTGCGCTGAGCCACCACGCGACCAACGCTATGGCTTCGCCTTGTTGTGCTGGCTGTGTGCTACAGCCTGGACTGTACGACCTGGGTATGCTGTACGGAACAGCTCTGACTGTAGGTATTGCGTCAGCTGCGTGGTATTGCCTGACTGTGTATACGTATGACTACTACCGCAAGCTACACGGCATCGCCCTGCCTGCAGATGTTGCATCAGCTGTGTGGTGTCGCCTGACTGTATGTACGCATGACTACCGCAAGCTACCTGGTATCGCCCTGACTTCAGTTGTTGCGTCGGCTATGTGGTATTGCCATAACTGCAGCGGACTGTAATCGCTGCTCACTCTTTCCCTGATTGCCGGACTGACTGCAGTACGGATCAGGTTGTTGCTCGGTGTCAGCGTCTGTGCTGCGTTGAACGTTAGTATGGACTCGTAAGCTCCAACGCACCCCTGATACGGTTTCCCATGTATGCAAAGGAAGCAACGCGATTGTCAATGCCATCTTGCGAGGGGGTTTGCAAGTGCGCATAGGGCAATGATTACAGAGGCCTGTATCGAAGTAATCGCGTTGCAAACAGTTCGCCAAACAGGGTAAAGAGCGAACAGTGACGAATCCGTAGCCCACTTGACCTACTGTCCGGCAAAGTTGACGGAACAGTGGCAGAGCATATGTAACACTGCTAGAATAGGATCCTGCAAGGTAGTCAGTGTCCCTTCTCTGTGTCTCTGTGTATATATGCCAAGCAATTGTACTCACATCCCTACATCATCATCTCCTGCCTCATCCTGGCGATCATCTTCATCCTCAGTCATAGCAGGAGACAGTAACGGCGTGGAGGGTGCCGAGTAATCATCTTCAGCTATCAGATTACCGTTCTGATCTCGTCTCTGCAATGCCCGAAGCGGCGAAAGCAGGTCATTCGGTCTTGCGGCATCGGTATTGATTTGTATACGCGGGGGTCCAGTCGATCCATTGGCAGCACTTGCTGAATCAGTGGTGCCACCACCGCTACCCGAAGCTCCAGCACTGACGGTATTGGATGGGTTGGATCGCAGCGCCCGCTTGATGACGTCCTTACGTAAGGGCGGGTCGAAAAAGTTGGTATCGCTATCGGACGACTCAAGAGCATCGATGCCCAGTCCAGAAGCTCTGCTTTTACTGGCGCCATTCTCGACATTCTCAACAGCAGGCGCTGAGTTGTCGCCCCGACCGACGTTATCGCCATTTTCTCCCTTATCTTGACCGGGCTCTGCAACACTTGACTGGTTTTGCTGATCTGCCATCTGATCTTCTAATGCCTTGCGTTCATCTTCCAGGGTTCTGAGCTCAGCATGCAAGCTAGCAACGTGCTGCCGTCTTGTCAAGTCTAATTCTGCCAACTTCTTCTCCCTCTTCAACAGTGCCTTCTTCCTCAATCTCTCAACCTCTGGTACGAGTGTCCCCACGAACAGAACGAGACCGATATATAAATTACGGAGCGCTCGTTGAGCTGTCAACGGCTGAGACTGATAAGCCCGAATAGCATCAGGTGTACTTGAGGCGTTTGTCTGAGGAAGTAGAGGTTGTGCGGGAGTTCCGCTTGCTGTGGCTTGTCGGCTTGATTGCTGCATCTGTCGTAGTACCGCCCTTGAAAGGCCCATGTCCCGCGCTTCTGCTGATAGCCCGACCTTAGCGGTCAGATAAAGCCAATATTTCGGTGATAAGCGACTTGGAGGCTGTCGATGCGCCGACGACCGGGAAGATGAGCCGTGTGGTCTTCCATTCCGCCTGGCATCATCTTGACCAGCTTCACCGTTCCGGTGTCTCCGCCTAACTTCGTTCTGATCGCCCAAAGCTTGAAGTCGCTCTTGCAGCTGATGTAGCGCTGGTGGAAGGTGTTGCTGAGGGCCTTGCTGTCCATTGCCAACCTGCGGACCCTGCGGCTGCCCATTGACGTCGAGAGGTGGATGCGCAGCACCAGCACCATCGGCCGGCGCACCTTGAGCGTCCTGGACTCTGTTCTGTGCTCGCTCGATAGCTCTCTGTTGCTGTCTTCTAGCTTCGGCAGATCTTCGTCTACGATGAATAGTCATTCCTTCCCATACTACCCAGGCAAAAGCCATAGCGCACATAGCCAGACGCTTACGGTAGGTGGCGTGTTTGCCAAAAACGTAGATAAGGAATCCAAGTTTGACGGAAAGAAACAGGAGTGGCATAGCAAGTGCCATGATCTCGTCCAGGTTGATGACCACCGCAAGTCTGGCGGTAGGCATACCAGGACCAGCTAAACGAGCAGCGGCTTGAGCTCCAATACCGACTGCTCCTATTCCATTAGGTCTGTTGATACCTTGCTGCATTGCTATTCCGGCGACAGGTGGCAGGGGACCACCTGGTTGATGGGCATCTCGTGCTCTGCCAGGCAGAGGCAGCTGGTATTGACTTGTGAATGCCGATAAGCTGGATCCTTGCTGCGATGTTTGGATGTTTCGAGCTATACCGAGCATGGTGCTGAGCATTGCATGTATCGATTGATACTTTTTCATCTGTAGAAAGGCCTCCTTCCTTTCTTTGACCGGCACTGCGAATTGCGGCGGTATCTGCAGCAGGAATGGATACCCAGAAATGTACACAACTCTACTGCTTGTCTGACCTCCTAGAAGACCAGATTGCGTCTTTTCAAGTGCATCGAATTCATCTGCAGCTTGTGTTTGCGCTATCCGAACACCTTGCATGCAGCCCAGGTCTTCAAGTAGCTGTTCAATGCTCGCTTCCATCTCCCTCACCGACTGAGACGAGAACCCAGTACCAATCTGTCCTGTTGTGCGAAGATGCTGGATGGCTTCGGGACCTATAACTTTCATCTGAGGGCCTTGGCGGTCCGCAGCTAACTTGCCGAGAGTGGCGTAGTAGCGTTCGGCTCGTGAAAGACGACCCATGAGGTCAGCCCTCTGGCCGGCGGATAGGGCCGAAAGATGTGAGGAGAAGGTCTTCCATGTTGTAGCAGGAACCGCTTGGAGGGCAGATGAAGAAAATCCTGAAGTCAAAGACGGAAGTGTAGCGATGTCGATTGATGGTGAAGGTTGCAGTGTGTCACGCGATATGTTCGCTAAAGGAGACGTAGATGCTGGAAGTTGAGTAGGTGCAGGAGCATTGCTGGTAGGTGTGAAAGATGATGACAGCGCAGACAGGCGCTCAGCTGCTGAGGATGAAGGGGTTTTGTGAGGTTGTGCAGCTGGAGTCGGAGTCGCGATTGAGGGTGTTGCTGTCCACATGTCGGCTGGACAGGTAAGGTGAAGGACATAGCCCATTTCTGGCTACATTCGATAATAGTGAAGTTAGCAAACTGCATGTAAAGCATTGAGCAAACGTGTATGAGGTACCTGTTGCGTGCCCTGAACTACCTGCTTCATCACCTCATCATCGGCCAGACGCCTACCGTGCCAGAGAAGTGTCTGACCTTTGACGAGCGGTCTACCTGGGAAGACTAGCTCCAACTTTTGCTTGACATCGAGTACAGTGCTAGACGATGGTACTGCAACCTTTTCCGGTATGCTGTGTAGCTCTGCCACGTCCGCTTCAGTTACGCCGTTCTGCAGCGGTCGCTGTGGGCAGAACACGGCGAGCTTGATGGACTCGCTTGGAGGACTAGCAGCATCGTGCTTGGCCTCAGCGGGAGGAGGGCTCTCCGAAACATCGGCCATGCTGCTGGATGAGCAGCAACCTCAACCTGCCATGAGTTGGTGTTGCGTCAAAAGGGAGTGGCGGTATCGCTTCAAGGCGTTCGGAACGTCCTCGAACAGAATTAAAGGCAGCAGCTGCAGCTAGACTCCCCGACACCAGAACATCATCCGACTTGTACGCTTCTTATGTTACGCCCCACGTCGAAGCATGATATCACTCAAGACGACGCTTCAATCCATATCTGACAGCTCCATTCGATCATCTTTCAGCAGGCAATTTGACTACAGGCTTGCACATGGCAAGCCCGTTTGGTGCATGTCTGTCTAAACACCTCCGGAGTCTACATATACATATTCACGGCCATCCAGGCCAGACATTACTGGTGCGTGTCCGTCTGCACCCGGGCAACACACTGGCACTATCACTTAATCTTCGTGCGGTTTGGCCGTTCTCGTGCAGACCAACCACCGCAAGGCCTCGCGGGATCCGTGGACCACAGTGTAGTGCTCGCAGGATTAGCTGAGGACAGCAGTGCTCCATTTCGAGTAGGTTTCTGCTCAGCCTACATGCTGCGTGGTGGACTTGCTAGCTTTCATGACATGTCTCCGGCATGTAATGCTGTTCGCGGCACTGACATGCCGCTTTCTCACGTGACTATATACTGTTGAGTCTTGTGAGTTTCGGAAGAACATGACTGTTCACAGGGTCATTGCATAGCTGATTGACCCATAGAGTCCATAAACCATGCGTAGAAGGAAGCAGTGAGCAAGAAGACTGCTCGTGTAGTATGCGGATTTCTGTGTGCCTCCAATGACGGTGCCGGCGATTTGCCTCCCCTTCTCGGACAGGCCGGCTCATCGGTTTGAGCGAACCTCCGCCACGCTGGCAAACAGAACTGGCAATACAGATGTTGCGACCTGGGGGCCTATGGAGAAATGGATGATGAAGGATGGGGTCCCCCGAGCTGCCTATTCCATCCATCCGGATCTCGTCTCCTTGCATTTCTTGCTTTCTTTTCCTCTTCCTTCTCATCCTTCTTCCTTCCTACCTTCACCTTCCTTGTCTATCTTTATCTATAGCTATACCACCGCCACCTGAACAGACATCAAAGCAAGCGCATCCAGACAATAATGGCGGTCCTCTCCACTCCTGTCCATGACGCATTCGTTCGCTTCGACCCAAAGGTCGCATTCGTTGTTGCCCTCATTGCCATTGTGGTCTACTTCTTCAAGCAACACAACGACTTCCAGAAGCGTAAAGGTGGAGCGAAGACCTTGCCCGGTCCAAAAGGTGCACCCATTGTCGGAAATTTGAGACAGATCCCAGCTGTTAAGCCTTGGGTAGCTCTCAAACAGTGGGGTGACGAATATGGTGAGCGTTTCTAGCACACATCCTTCAAGCCTATTTAGGGCGCGCGTGTGGCGAACTTCGTCGACTTACCCCGGATTGCTTTTCCCTTCCTCTTTTCGCTCTGTGACAGGCCCACTTTACCGCCTCAAGCTTGGTGTTCAGGAAGTCGTAGTCGTATCTTCAGCCGACCATGCTATCGAGCTCCTCGACAGACGCTCTCCAAAGTACTCCTCCAGACCTCGCCAGGTCATGGCCAACGACTTGATCTCCCGCGGATTACGCCTGACCTTCATGCCATAGTAAGCAACAACTCGACTGAGGTTAGTGCAACACCAAGCTTACTTGTACATTTTCAGCCACGATCTATGGCGCAAGGAAAGAAAGATCATTCACAAGCTCACCTCTGCACAAGCTTCCTCGACATACGAGCCCATGCAAGATCTCGAGTCTACTCAATTGATGGTCGATATGCTTGAGCGACCCAAAGCTTTCTGGGGCCACTGCCAGCGATATGCTGGGTCTCTTATCATGCAAGTCGCCTTCAACAAGCGAGCAAACCGAAACACCGATCCAGCTGTTGCCGATATGGTAAGTTATGCTGCTTTTGCCGGAATCGAAGACTATAGACATACTGACGGGACATCTATAAACAGCGAGCACTTCTTGAAGAGCTTACCTCTGCTGCTGTACCTGGCCGTCACCTCGTAGACTCCCTACCATGGCTCAATTATCTCCCTTCTGCCTTGGCACCATGGAAGGTAACAGCCGCTAGAATCTTCAAGAACCAGGAAAAGCTCTTCTACGGTCATATGGAAGATGTCAAGCGCGATATCGCAGCTGGACAGGATGCTCACTGCTTTGTCAAATATATGCTCGACATGCAGAAGGAATCTGGACTTACAGATCAGGAAATCGCATTCTTGGCTGGTGTTATGGTTAGTCTGGTCTCATCTTTACGTGCAAATGCAACGAAGCTGACTGCCTTCCTATCTTTCAGTACGGCGCTGGATCAGACACTACTTCTGATGCTATTGCTACCTTCATCATGACCATGGTCAACCATCCAGAACAGCAACGCAAAGCTCAAGAGGAGATCGACCGAGTCGTTGGCCGTGACCGCATGCCTACCTTCGAAGACCAAGTCGACCTAGTCTACGTCTCCGCTCTAGTCAAGGAAGTCCAGCGCTGGCGCCCGGTCATTGCTGGTGGTCTAGCTCACGCTACAACACAAGACGACGTCTACGAAGGCTACTTCATCCCCTCTGGCACAACGATTATTCCAAATGCATGGGCTATCCACATGGACCCCAAAGTCTATCCTGAGCCAGAAAGCTTCAAGCCTGAACGATTTATCAAAGATGGTCAAGTTGTCGGCATTCCTCAATCTGAGCGAGGTCATTTCGGTTTCGGATACGGACGCAGAATTTGCCCAGGCATGTACATTGCCGAGCGCTCTCTATACAGTAAGCTCCGTCGCGTACTCGTACTTTCCAAGGCACTCGTGCTTACTATGATTTTACTTCAGTCGTCTTCGCTCGCATGCTATGGGGCTACAACATTGCACACGCCAAGGATTCTCTCGGTCAAAACATCCCAGTCGACGTCAACGCATACACTACAGGCTTCTCTTCACACCCTCAGAAGTTCGCTTGCTCAATTACTCCCCGCCACAAGGATGTCGAGAGCATTGTTCGGGCAGCTGCAGAACACCACCATCTGCCCAAGACAAGCGGACTTGCAGAGTAGGAGGTACCAGTAGAATCTAATTTGTCATCAAGGTAGTCGGATGTAGCAGTCAGTGTTTATGTGTGTTTCGTGGGCAGTAGCTTGCTGTGTATTTTTAGTTCTAGCATTTCTTCATAGCCATGCCTGTGCAATCGCGCAAAAAGGTCTCATCAACTCATTGTATGAGGTTTGAAAGCTCGCTTGCTTGTATCTTGTATCTGAAGACCTTCATCCGGGCATCTGTCTTTACAGGCTCATAGCTCTAGGGGATGGTGGCTGAGAAGACGAAGACGAATGGTGGCTGAAAGGACTATCAGCCCGGTGCACAAATGTCGCAAAAGGTCGAGACTGAAGCGAGATAGATTCTGCCTCAAGGGCAATGTAGCAGATTGCAAACAAGAACGAAAGATTGACTATAATACACAGTTGTATGATTTGATTGAGTACTGATCTTCGATTTTCCAGTTCAAATGATTGTAATGATGATGAAACCTGATTCTTATCCTGTTCACGTTTGCCTGGCGTCCAGTGAACTATTGCGATTGAAGACCAAACCATATTTGTATGGCTGTATCGTAACTGACATATTCTATGCACGTCTCTTGCACCGTGTATGTCGGCGAGTCTGACGTGTCTCGGAGGATGCTAGCCTCATAGTACACTTCGGAGTATGTGGGCTATGCAGCGGACACAGTCGTGGGAAGCATCACGTGAGGAAGGAGGAGGAAGCCGCGAAAGCGATGGAACGAATTGTACGACAAATGTTTGCGGAGTAAAGTTACTGTATTCGCTTTACTGTATTCGCTATCAAGCGAGAACGACTTGGAATTATGGAAACGAATATTACGGTATTTTGGTTTTGCTGAAAGTTGCGAATGATTACGGAGAAGAATGGAACGGTGCTGGCGAGTGATCGTTAGGAGAGACTCGTTAAGGAAAAGCTGGCGTCAAGTGTGACTTCACAAAGATCGTGTCTTTCTCGGCATGCGAGTCATGCGAAATCCCTAAGCCAAGGTTGCTGATGAGGCTGAACGACGTTTTGGTATTTTGCGAGTGCTTGAGCCGGCCATGAAAGAACTCCAGGTAGGCCGTTGTTTGCAAAGGTGGAATAGTACGATTGAGGATGGGGTACAGGCTGTTGCTGTCTTGAAGCCGTAGGCGTAGCGGAAGGACTCTGCGAGACTCCACTTGATAGAACTAAACTCTGTAGAGATGGTTCCAGCGGGCTTGGCATAGGTACTTGTGGTTGCACATGTGGCATACCCTGCAAGGATGCCGAGTAGGATCTCTGATCATTTAGATGATAATGCTGAGGCGGTGCCATTGCTGGCGGCGTTAATCTGCTTTGACCTTGCATTGGCATGCTGTACATCGGCTGTTGCAGCATAGATGGGTGTAAGTTCGCGTTCTGTGGGTACATTCGACCTTCTTGCGATTGTGCATATAGCGACCTCATATCGACGGGTGACAGGGATAAAGAAGTCCGCTGCGGCACACCGGCTTGTTGCATGACAGGTGTCATGCTGCTGGTTCTTCCACTTGCAGAAGACGACACATTGCGTGGAAGCGGAGCAAAAGCCCGCCCGGTTTGAGGATGATGCATAGGCATGCCAGGGTAGTAGACGGGATACATGGGATACGGAGGTAGAGGCTGGTGTGTCAGGTAGCCACCACGTTGCTGTCCAGCTGCCAGAGCATAGTAGGTCAAATCTTGAGGTCGTCGATTGCCTAATTCGTCTACTGGACTCCACGAGCTCGTCAAGTCGTTAGGCATGAAGTCTTGCACGTAATACCCTTGCTGAACACCGGGCCCGTGCGTGCTTTGTGGCTTTGTAGCTCGCGGAGCGGAAACGACAGACATGGCCGATGTAGGTGTAGAGACGATTGGAGTATATAGATGACTTGGAATGCCATTCAGGGTACGAGGATGACTGCGAGGCAGATTATTCGTGTTCACCTGAAGAGCCGGTTGAAGTGCTTGAGGGGCCGGTACAGCAGAGCTTTGGCCAGGTGAGAGAGCAGCATCAGAAGCGCGCCTCTTCCTGGACGTACCCTGAGAGCTACTCGCTGCAGCTGTTGAGACAGCATTTTGAGAGAATGTAGGGTGCATGTAAGCAGACTCGGGCATTTGAGCAGCTGGCATTGGCCAGGCATTGACAGAGTGCCTTGAAGTGGGTACTTGTAAAGCGAATGGATTGCTAGGCACTGTCGCAGAAGCTGGCATTGTAAATGTGAAATCGAAGCCTGACACTGCATTTGCAGCTGTTGAAGAGGAAGAGGTATAGTGCATCGGACTTGTAGGTGCAGATGGTGCAATAGGGTTGACCACTTTCGCTTTCTTCCGAGGAGGTTGAGATTGCTTGACTATGTTACTGCTCTCGCCATTCTGAAGCATGATGTACCAACTGGGAAAAACAGATCAAGCCACAGTCAGTCAAAAGCTTGTCCTTCTGAGGCATACTATGGATGGGCTTGCTTACGCTTTGTACGCTGTGTGCGAAACATGCAGGTCAAAGTCGAGACCTTGCAAGAACTCAACTTCGGCTCCATTAAGGACATCAAGCGGTAATCCTGAGACTTCGGACCAAGTTTTGTTAGTGTACGTATGGTCATCCAAAATCTTGTTTGCCAGCATGAGCGAGGCCTGAGTACAAGCACGAGTGGTGAGCTAAGTCGTCTGACTAGGAAATGGAAAACAATACGTACTATCGTAAGCTTGTACTCCGATCCTGCTCTCGGCTCTATCGAATGTTTCGCTTGTAGTTTCGATACGAAGTACAAAGCGAGGACGACGACACTTTGTGATACTTGGGCTGTAAGGCATAACATTTAGTATCTTTACCCCCAATACTTTGCTCAAAAGTCATAGAGAAAATGATACTCACTTGTAGTAAGGATATCATTGCAAAATCTCGCGAAAGCGCCAGTAGGTCTAGGGAATATCGGAGCCCTCTTCAGCGGCGGTGAGAACCAGAGATATACTATCATCTCAGCTAGGTATGTGGCCAGCTGAGAGATACATCCAGGTTGCATGACTGCTGGTATTGTCGTTGCCATTCCGTCTACTTTGATGTTGGCGTCTCCAATGAGATCTGGGAGCAGTGGAAGCTTATTGCTTGGTTTTGCCGTAGAGATGGAATCGAGGACAGGTGCGACAGATTGAGACTGTGGTGGAAGAGACTGTCGAGACGTTGTGTTGTTGCTTGCTTCGATAGGAAGTGGAAGAGGCGGTGTCACGGGCGAGTAGTGATGCAATTGCTGCGGGTCTTGGGTCGGTGAGAAGAGGAGAGTTGAGCCGTCTGAAGAGATGGAAGATCTTGAGAGTGACTTTGGAAGGTGATGTTGATGTTGGTGTTGTTGCTGGAGTGATTGTTGAGGTTGGACGGGTGCAGTTCTCTTGCCGGATGTACTACTAGTCGTGGTTGTGCTTGGGAAGGGAACTGTCGACAATTGAGGGTGCGGAGGGTACAGAAAGTCGACTTGAGTACTTGACGATATGTCAAATGCACCGAATGGGGAGGTAGAGGAGGAAGCTCCCGATGAAGATGAACTGGAATAGGTGTACTCGGGCGGGGTGCAACAGGAGCACGTGCTTCCAGAAGGTTGGTGCTGGCAGCAAGAGGGTCCGGGGTAGGATGAAGATGGTGGACCAGGTTGAGAGTTCGTGGGAGCAGGGTGCGCGTAGGATGAAGATTGCTGCTGAAATGCTTGCATGCTGTATGCTCGTCTCTATCTGTGAGAATGAGGGAGTCAAACGAGATCGCCACTATTGCTGAGGGAAGGAGGGCGATCAGAGCGTGGCGCAGGAACGCCAATCTCGCTTTCTTCCTCTTTCTTCCTTTCCCAAGCAATATGGAACAGAGATAAGAGTTCAGCTGGATGAGATGAGCATGCACGAGCACACCCTCTACACCTTCTCTCCCACCCAGTTTGCTTGTCACAGATGTAGACGGCTGTTTGGATTCAGTCCAGGGGAAGAGGGTCCTGCAGAGAGGCCAGGCAAGGGAGGATTGTGCTTGGAAAAGGTTACACTCCTTTGTGCGTAGATGTGTTGGGAAGAGGAGAATCGTCCGTTCGTAATGTCCTTCGAAGGAGTTTGGGAATGTCTTGCTATCTTGTCTATCTCTTCAACTTCTTCATTCACAGAAAACGGGCGGATGAGATTCTTAGATGTAGCGAGGCTTGGGGAAGCTTGCGAAAGACTTGGAGACAAGTGAAGAAAGGACCGGGAAGCTAAGCGAGAATGACACCTTCAATCCATCCACTTGTCGACGAGGCTAGCTTTAGGAGAACTGTGCGTAGCTGTTGTAATCGTGTCGTAGTATGATATATACGCGAGGCAGGGTGGCGTTATGTAGGGTCTTTGGTCGATCGCCTACTACCTGTATAATATAAGATATGGAGAAGCGGTAGACGTTATATACAGAGTCAGCTCTGTGAAGTGAATGACATGTTGGACAGGTGATAGACTGCCGGTTATACAAGTTTGTACAGGGCCTGACTCACCTTGCTGTATAGCACAGTGGAGGCTGGGAGCCGCAGACTGACAGGTCCCGATTGACTTGCTGCCTCGACTTGTCTGGCTGACTCTCTTCCTTTTTTTTCGCCTTTTATCGACGCAGCTTTGCGGTAATGGGTGGGATTGTGTTTCAAGTACGATGTTGCTGATCAATGAAGGAAGATGGGTGTCGAACTTGCGGATAGCTTGTATGGTATGGTAGGCAGTAGTGTTTAGTTTTGAGTCAGGTGATATGAATTGGAGAACGGTAGGGAATGGGATGACTTGAGAAGACAAGGAGAGGAGAGATCTGCAGTGGCTTTGAAGGCGAAGGGATGTGGTAGGTTGACGAGCCTTGACACGCTCTTCCCCTCCTACTCCTATTTCTCTCCGCTCCGCTCTGCACTATCTCTATCTCTGCCTTTGCGTCCTACGCAATCTACTCGCCACCGGGACACGTGTATGTGTAAGTGCGGTGTAGTATGGTATGGTATGGTATGGTATGGTATGGTATGGTATGGTATGGTATGGTACCACGAAAAAGAAAAGAGGTCGAGGCTAAGCCCTAGACAAAGCCAACACCTTTGACGAGGTGCGAATGAACTGCTGACTTCTTTCTTGTGTCTCTCGGTTGGCAAGGCCAGACTGACTTGTCTTGACGCGCTCGCTGCGAGGTGGTGTCACTGGCCTGCGCCTCTTGCACAGTTGCGCCGTAGAAGCTGTCGGCTGAGTTCCCGCGTGTTTCCCGAAATACCTGAACAAGGTGGGGAGCACTCCCTGAACAAGACAAGGTCTTTGCTTGAAGCTGATGTGGCTGTTCCCTTTCACCTTCTTCTCCGGTACCTAATGTTCAGCTTGACGAGTCTTGATGCCGGCAAATTCTCGATCGGCTTGTCGACGTGGGATTCCAGCAAATTGATGCTGCTTGCGAGACAAAGCGCCTCTTTGAAGATTTGTTGAAAGAAACGAAGAACAAGCTAATGTCCCCGAATGAATGCTTGAAGAACAAGAAATAATGGTTCGCAAGATATGAAGTGAGGTGATATGAGAGAGAGAAGAAGAAAGCTTGAAGCAGAAATAATAATATTAATTGATATAGATTACCGCAGCTGCCGAGTCCCGTCTCTGGAGTCTTGTCTACACACGAGGCGATGCTCGACACTTTTTGTTATTTTACCTTTCTAGCGTTTTTTATGAGCTCTTGGTCCCTTGAGATCTTGCTCTCGAAATGTAAATGTGATGTGATGGGACGGGAATGTGTGCCGGTACGCGGGATTTGGCGATTTGTGTTCCAGTCTGACTCTGGCCACTCTTCTTTGCCTGCTTCAGAATTAACCCTTTAAGCTTACTGCGTCTTTGCGTTCCTTGTGGAACCTTTTTTTTTTTTTTTTTTCCTCAAGCCAAACTGCTTGACGATTTTAGTCTTTAGCTCGGCGACCCCGATATTTGCTACTTCGAGACTTACCGGCTTGCGCGTCTGCCTAGTACCTACCCCTTCGTCCACCTTGTCTTGATGTCTTGGACCTTCGCGCGCGCTCTCACGTTAATTTAAGATATGTTACTTTGCCGCCTGCCTGCCTGCCTCTTGTATCATATGTCTTTAAAAGCCTCTCGTAAAGCTCCCCTGATTTTGATTGCTTTTTACCCCGGTTCTGCGGAAGGTTCCCCGGAATATGTCACAGTCTTGTTACCAACTGTTACCGTAGCTGCGTGACGATGGTGATGTATGCACTACACCAATGACGGAAGGTATGTTAAATGAGTTTGGAAATATCAGGAGTCAAGTTCATTGAGCTCATTGGACGGAGATCTTACAATGGTGCTCTTTCCCCTCGCTCGAAGCTTAAACTTCTGGATCTACACTTCCTTTACAGTACGAAACGTGGATATCGTCCGTCCCGTGTCACAGATCTCCGATGTCAATGATATCCTCCTTGGACCCTGACTAACCTGGTGTTACTTTTCTCTGTGGAAAATCAGGCCCGGCTAGGTGTGTGGGTATCTGCCTTTACAATCTTGATGTTGAGATTGCCACGTCGTCGTCACGGTATCTTTTTCATTCGCAGATCATCGTGAAGATCGGCTTAGCTTAGCCTGCCTTGCTTTCTCCAACCTGAAGACTTGCTGGCAATGTGTGTGCTAGTAAGCTACCACACAAACTGCAGTTATGTATAAACAGAACAAGGAAGGAAGGAGAATATTCAGTTGTATTTAAGTACGAGGATGATGACTGGGTCCCGGTTGCGGGCAGGCAAAATTGAAGCAAATACAGTGTCAAGAAAAGGTGTTAGGGTTCCCCTTCCCGTACTTGAAAGTACTACTATCGATATCTTCACCATCTATGAAGAGCTTTCGCAATTCCTGTCAAAAGTTTAATTGATTAACAAATGGATAGAAGGAACAGGTGATAGTCTCAGGTCTGTTCATGTCATCTTCTACAGAAACAGTAGCGGGACGTCTAGTGTGATAGGCAGCATCAATCCGAACAAAGCGCTAGGCACGGATGCTGGAGATGAATTACGCAGGCAGTAAGCAGCCCACAGGGACCTTTAGCCTTTCGGAACGGCATTCCATACCTATCATTCCGTCAGGGGTCGTCTTCTTGTCCGGCACTTCGTCATCACATACATGTACGGCACCTGTTGTCTAGTAGCAGTGTGAACGAGGTCAAAAATTTGCGAAGCGTGCTTTTCGGCGCGTTAGGGCAAGGCACGACATGGAGTCAGCTCATCTGTGACTTTTTAATTAGATAGATGAGATGAGAGTGCCATTCATACCCCAAAGTCTATGCAGGATTCCCATGATTCAGTGTCGTATACCCATGCGGCCATGCACCGTATGGTTGAGCACTAGTGTCGTGGCGTCTCCGCGGGCCTTGCCTTTGCATACTTGACGTGACTATTTCTCCTTACGGTAACTCGTTGCGCCTGGGTCTGGCGTCGGCTTCAGTTCCAGCTGAGCTAGGTCTCGCCCCTATCTTCACTCACGCTTCCCGAAACTTGCGCAAACGGGTGGGCGTCGGCGTCGTTGTCGGTTTCGGGAATGCCATTACGACAACACGTGAGAAAAGGCTAAAAGACTTTGTGTTTCCCTGCACCGGACTGTGTCGCAAATAGATTTCATGACTTGACCTGATCACGGCCTACCGCTAATGATGAAAGCCTCGTCGCACACGTCAAGTTTCAGAAACACCTTCCAGCAAGGCCACCCCGAAGTGACTCAAACCTCGATGCCTACGTACTAGCGTTCCCTGACACTGACAGGCTGTCAGCCACACAACTGGAAAAGCCTCAAGTTCTAATAGCCCCCATGTCAGGTAGAGCATGCCCGCATGCTATCTAAAACCCAAGCCCCTGCAGCCGCAGACTACTCGTCACTGACTGGGACGAGGCAACGCGTAAAGAGGATGTGGCGAAGCACTACGCGAAGGAGCCTCCTGCCGCAGTTGTGTGGGTGTGACACGTTGGATTTCAGCCTCCTCTGCAGGCCGACCGTGCGAGAAGCTATTATAGCAAGTGATCTCGGAAAATGGCAGTGATAGATTGTCCGATCAAGGCTGTTTCGGATGTCGGGACTGCAAGGACTCGGCGCCAGAGACAGTACCACCTTGTTAGCCAGAAACCTTTTTGGCTTTACCGCAGGCGAAACCTATCACTAAGTAGCCTACGGTACTGGATGACAGAGGAATAGAAATATTCTATATGCCGATACCATCAAGTCACTCAGGGAATCGCTATCTCAAGCCGAAGCTGGGATGACAAGTCTCCTCAGGCTCTGGTATGCTGCTGCGGCTAGGAACGAAGAGACCTTATGCACATCCCACTGGAACTCTTGAATCACGCATCATAGCTGCAGGTGATGTACAGCTTGACAGCCACACCGATGTGCGGAAACGTTACCGGAAAATCACCTGAAGCCCTTGTACAGGCAAGGATCGTACAGCCCAGGAAACCGGCAAGACTGCTTGTGATGACGCATCTCGCAATCAAGCCTCGCGGAAGGGACGACATCATGTTCAGACGCGACCGGAGTCTTTTCTATATTGGAAAGTGGAGACCTCATGCCCTGTAGCCGGCAGCTTAAAGCAGTGCTTTGGGATACACTGTCTTCCTGACTGGCATCTCGCTAGCCGCACGAGAGCGAAGACTTGAGACACAGATCCTTGAGTGTGCAAAGCAGAGACCTGGGAAGGCCAACGCCTTTCTCGAGGACACATGAGCGAGGCCTCGGACCCACCACGATTATCTTGTCGATACTGTGCTTAGGGCATAGACAGGCTCATGTGAAATGCTGTCCGGACGTATGGACAGCCTTAGGAGCTACTTTCATACCATCGGGACGTAGGGAGCGTATGTAATAAATGCCTGACTAGTGGTGAGCTAGTCGCGCTGTTGGCAGACGCGTCCACAGATTGATAATTGCTCAAATTCGGCTTTGAAGGGCCTGAAGGTTTGTTCGAGGCTTGGGACACTGCTTGAAAGCATAGCTGGAGAAGGTTCTACAAATTCCCAGTCTAAGGTGCAGGGCATCGCTCAGCTTCGTCGCCCAAAAGATCAGCAGACATGATTTTCCTCGTAGCCGTTGTCGAGCAATATTCGCAATTCGGCCTTAGCCTCCGCGACCTTCGGTCTTCTAGCATTTGCAAGTATACAGCTTGAGATGGGTTGCCCGACTCGGCGCTAGATGTACTGTTTCCTTGAAGGCTCAGACTAAAGTCGCAACTTGGACCCCGAAATTAACAAGAAAAGTAACTTAAACAAAGCTGGTCAACGAGTGCACCATATGCTCGGTGTTAGTCGAAGTCAGTCAGCTGCAGTACTTGTACGCGATAAGAAAAGCTGGAAGCCGTGGAAAGAGCATTCAAGATTTAATCAATAGACATGCAATCAAAGCAAGGGTTTTGCATTGCCTTTCAATATTCCCCGTCTTTGGCGACCAATCTAGCTATATCGCAAAGCTATCAGCGAACAATACGGTTGCCAGAAGTGTACTTCAAGGTTAGGACGATGAATCCAGGCGAAAGCATGGTTGGGTAGGTGGTTGAGTGAAGCGAACACGTGCTGGTGATCCATGTTGCTCTATAGACGATGGGAGTATTGCAGCAATCAAACTTCACTACTGCATATACCGTACGAGTATAGTCCGAAGAAAGAACAAAGTTGGATTCCATTCGATCTTGCAGGGGTGAGAAACAATGCGAAACAAGATAAAACGGAAAACAACCTCGCAGTTGCAAGCCGTAGAAAGAAGACGACAATTTTGACGGCCAATGGCATATATAACCATCCAGAATTCTCCTCCTCCTTCCTACATGCAAGCTTTTTACTTGGCTTTGGCAGCCTCGGCCTCTGCCTTTGCCTTTGCTCTCTTCTCTCGGACACCGACGAGACGAGCATCTGATCGCTCCTTTCGGAGTGTGGTGAAAGCGTTGAAGTCCTGCTCTTCTGATGTGATGGCTCTTGGCTTCTCGGCGACGTAGTGGGGAGGTAGGGGAAGGACGGAGTTGATTTTGCGTGTTGTCTGTGCGGTGAGGTCGTCGCCCTGTGAGAACATGAATGTATTAGTGTACCGCTTCTCGTTCCCAAGTGTATATGTTTCACGGGACGATACGCACAGTGCTGTCGGCCTTAGCAGGCTTCTTTGCATTCTTGGGGAAGACGACCAAGCGAGCCTTGTAGGCCTGTAGACGCTCGACGTTTCTGTTGAATCTCTCCTCGGAGCGTGACTTTGCGCGATGGTCAACGCAGATACCGATGCTCAAAGCCTCCTTCTTTCTGATGCCAGCAGCCTTCAGCTCCTCGAGGGTGAATCCTCGTCCCTCTCGAATCTTCATGTTGTATCTGATTGAAGGGCATCTGACGGCAGGTCGGAGTAGGCCAGTGGGTCTGCGGGAGATACCAGCAGCATCAGCATCCAGTCCACATCAACCATCCATATCTCTCCCTCACCTTCCTCCCAACTTGGCCGCCTTCTGCAGTCTCGCTGTGCGGCGAGCCTTCTTCTGACCTGGCTGGTTGAACCAAGTCTTGACTCTGCGCTGCCAGTCCTTGGAGAAGTGGTTGTTTGGCAACATATTATTCTTGCCGAGAGTCATGTTGACGATGTGTTGGGGGGTTCAACGAGTAGGATAGGTGCTCGACTTTTAGGATGGACGGAGAGTCGATGTCGTCGTCGTCGTTGTCGATGACCTGCCTAGCTGCAACTTGCGTATCCTCAGGCGGCGAAAATCTCGATCACCTTTTCCAGGGTGCTGCTGGCCCACGCAGCATACTTTGCGACCCCCGCTGAAAGTTGGTGGCGAAAGGCAGGGAAGGAAAAAAAACTGAGCCTTCCCTCCGTAACAACGTACTCCAGCGCGCCCCTACTTTTTACTTTGGCCCAATCTACTCTCGAGAGCAGTAAGACCCAGAAAGAGAAAAAATTGACAGAATTTTCCGAAACCCGCAAAGAAGATATATACGCTTCCACTATGCATGCCATTCCACACATTGCATACCATTGAGCTTTTCTACATTCATTGCGATGTCTAGCTACGTTACATCCATTCAGCAAGCTTAGTACTGCTCCGGGGATGACCAGCCTCGAGAGTATCTGCAAACCGCTTCCGTCCACTACGTAGGCGCCTGCTGCTGACGGCTAGCAAATGCAATGCCTTTACGACCAACCAGCCTTTCGCTTGCTCGCTGACGATCAGCTAAGGTTTATCGCTGACAATGAAGATCTCCCGTTTCAGCTGGAATGCCTCGCACACTTATCACTTCGAAAGTGGTCAACAATGTCTCTCAGCTCAAGCATAGCAAGAGGCTTGTGGAAGCGTGTGACTCTGGCTTATTTGAGAGGAATGAACGCTCGTTACAGCAGGGTCAGGAAGTCAAGGTTCATCAATCATAACCCTACAGTATGTTATGACACATGGCATCGTGATCTATGTGAAGACAGTGTGAGACGCTTGGATAATTTATACTTACAGTTGAGCGGGGTAGAGCCCACGTAAAGCTATATGTTGGTCGTTCGGGACTAAACATGAGAATTTGCAAAAGCATGAAAAATTTTGCAAATGAGACGTGATGTGAAACCAGTCAGTTGAAAAAGTCGTTGATCCGGAAGTCGAACAGCTTTAATGGACATCAAGGAGATTTAGCTTGATATAGAGAATTAGCTGGTGTTTCTGCCTGCTGACCGGTACTTACTAAACAGTCATTACGAAACGTGTTTGCCGGCTAGCCAGCAGCCCTTCCGTTACGCAGCTAAGCTTGTGGTTGCCATGGAGGTAAAGGAGGTAGTGGCCCGTCCACTGGAGGAGGAAGCTCGTCGTCTGTATCTTCATCCGATAGAGGCGTTTGGTCAGGAAAAAGGTTTGAAAAGCTATTACCGACTCCGGAAAAATGACTGGCGAGATTCATCCTGCCGGTAGACGCAGGAAACGAGCCTATAGGCGCACTGCGTGGGTGAGCTCGAGGTATACTGGAAGGTTCTGCTAGTGGCACCTGCTCTACGTCTTTGTGATCTTCGTGTGGCTTCGCATCAGCGTCGCCCTTCACTATCGCCCTCTTAGACTCGTCGAGCCAGGCTTGATACGCGCTGAATGTTTTTAAATCTAGCCGCGCCTTCTCTAAGAGCTCTTGTACTTTAGAGGCTGTTGGCACATTCGTCATATCGTCGGTATCGCGCCAAGGGACAGTCTGTCCACGGGCGTAGGGGATGAGAATGCTGGCTATCAATTTGGCGGCTTCAGAGCTGTAGCCTGTCTTTCGAAGGTGGTCCTTTACCCGTGAACGAAGCTTGTTTGCCTGGGTCTCTAGCTCATACTGGGCATGTCCTCTGACCTCCTTTACCTTTTCGACAGACTTGGCGTTGCTGGCCTTCAGCTTTCTGGCAAATGCTACTGGATCTTGTGCCTTCTTAGCTACCCGACTTTTCTTCGAGGCGGCGTTATTGTTCTGACGATAGCTTGCGGACTGTTGCTTTGCCCTCTTCGGGACTCTTGCAGCTTCGCGTGAACTCACGTAAGACAATATTAGCTTCAGCACTTTATCGCAGTCGTCTGCGGGCCACTGTTCATGTTGGCGTGCCAACAAGCCTGCATAGCTCCACATCGCATCGGTGGCTGATGAGGAGAGAAGCGCCGTTCCCTCGCTCACTTTCAACCATTGGTGATGATAGTCAACTTCCAATTTGTTGATCGTACGGGAGTGCCCATGAAGTATGAGCTGCGCCATCAGGCAAGCTCGGCCGACATGACTGACTTTTGTGAAAGCCGTGCTCTTCTCCAACACTCTTTTAGCATCTCCAGTACGCAAGAGGAATGTACTTGCTGCTTCAAGGTCTCCAGGTAACAATGGATAATACTCTGAGAGGAGAAGCTTATCGCCTACATATATCGTTAGTTTGTGGCAATCCATTGCTTTCATGATGTGCGCCTTACAGTACTTGGCGCTCAGTCCACCTTTCGCTCGCCACAAGGCCCTGCATGCTGCTATCTTGTTGATGACTTCAAGCGCTGTACAATTCATACCCGTCACCTGCATTACCAATGAAGCATTTTCTTCGATGAAGCCGCAGGCTTTCACGAAGAGCAGGCTGTTTGTTTGATAGAGACTAATGTCCGATTGGTTCATTGTAACAGGCATGTCGGACCATGTCGTGACAGCGTCGACCCAGTCTGGAATGAAGGCTTTCTTCAACGGTTCCGATGAAACGGCAGCTAAATTGCAAGGACCTTCACCGTGATAAAGGGACGGAGGGAAAAAAGAGCGGAAGATGACATTGTTGAAATCCTTATGGCAGTACAGTATTAATACAAAATAAGACGCGACATCGGGCAAATGCTCACTTGTTGTAAGAGAACTGCTCGTTCGATGTCATGCAGACATAACATAGGGGACAAGCCTGAGATCTGGAGGCTAGTATAGCCACTCATCTTGCAAGTAATAACTGTTATATTACTCAGCGCCATTACACATAGTTCACATTTCACGAACTTACGACGTAGCGGCGAGCTTTGCACTGCTCCTCCTTCTATCTTGAACACCTCGGTGTCCAACAGGTTGAGAGCTTTACCAAGTTCCAGGCATTGAGCCATGTCCTCATCAGCTTCCGCGGACAGGAGGAGCTCAACGGATCCACCAAGTCTCAGCGATAGTAGAACTCGTATGAGGAGTAAAATGATGTGCGTTGTGCGGAAGTCTGCACCATATTGCTGCGCAGGCCTTTGTCCGATATTTTTGACCGAAAAAACTAATGGCAGTTGGTAAGTATGTAACAGCTGTATACAATGGACAGGTCAGTGCTAAGCAGATTATAGCGGTATGAAACTCGCCAGATCATCGTGGACCATGAGTCCCATGCTATCCAATACATCGTAGGCGATACTCCAGGGTTTACGGTGTATAGAACCAAAGGCGCTATTATTTGAGTTCCAGCTGTGTACCAGTCTTCGTGCTTCCACAGGATCACCACCAACTGAAGTTAATGCCAAAGAGAAAAGATCTCGAGTGTTCGCCCAGTTAGACGTCACAAGGAAGGGGGCGAAACCCAGAGATCCATCGCTATTGATTGTTATAGAGTAACTCATTAGCTTGTATCCCCTGGCAAAGCAATGATCAAGCATGTAGTACGACCTTACTCTATAAAGCAGTAATCACAACCTGACGCTTTGAGAGAGGGTTCAAGGCAATACTTGAAAAATGAATTCCATCCTGTGGAAGCCATGTTTTGCCTAGACGTCCGGTATATGCGCACAGAAGAGACCAATCAGCGAGTGAAGATAGACATTATATCCTACGGAGAACGTACATAACTTGCGCCACGGGCAAACTACGGAATCGATGAAGAGCTTCGATTAAAGCGGGGCAATCCAGTAGATCTTGCAGCCCTTTAACGATTGTGTCGGCGGTGTAGGGTGAAACTGCTCGAAGTTTTTCTACAAGAGAGTGGATTGAAGCTGATGAAGATGATGACTTGGCCATCTTCTCGTGTAATACTGAAGGCGCTGTTGGAAAAGGCGCCATGGCGCGACGGTCGAAGTGTACTGCAGGCGAAGCTACGGGAATGTCTCGAAGGCTCTCAGGCATAGGACCGGTAATGTGATCAGTTTCAAGGTCCAAGTCGATTGTAGATAAGTCGAAAGGCGTGTCATTCGCGACAGACGCGTCAGGATTGTTGGTAAGGTCTCTGGCGTCGACCGCCGCAGGTAATGATCGATGTATATGCGAAGCCGAGAAGGCAAATGATGTATCCATGCTGGAAGAGGACTGTCCTGTAACTGTGTAGTGTAGCTGGTGTACGCTGTTGGGTGCTAAGCGAGCAGGCAATGCGTATAGGAGACAGAGCGAAGGGAAGCCATGTCGCTCGGTCGCATTTCGACGCGTTTCCATTCGCTAACTGCAAGAATGCCGATCGAAAAACAGTCGCGTAAATTGCCTGCAAGGTTCGCAAATCCATTGAAGACTATGCTTTGGACATACGAGTACTGCTATGCTATATTGATTTGTGATTTGTTAAATAGTAGAACTTGTATCGTCAATTCTCGTTGGACCTGTGTTATGGTTAGGCTGGTCTCTTACTTACGTGAGGGATGTAACGAAGCTTGACGAAGCTGATTGTCTTGCATCTTTCAGTACGGCGCTGGATCAGACACTACTTCTGATGCTATTGCTACCTTCATCATGACCATGGTCAACCATCCAGAACAGCAACGCAAAGCTCAAGAGGAGATCGACCGAGTCGTTGGCCGTGACCGCATGCCTACCTTCGAAGACCAAGTTGACCTAGTCTACGTCTCCGCTCTCGTCAAGGAAGTCCAGCGCTGGCGCCCGGTCATTGCCGGTGGTCTAGCTCACGCTACAACACAAGACGACGTCTACGAAGGTTACTTCATCCCCTCTGGCACAACGATTATTCCAAATGCATGGGCTATCCACATGGACCCCAAAGTCTATCCTGAGCCGGAAAGCTTCAAGCCTGAACGATTTATCAAAGATGGTCAAGTTGTCGGTATTCCTCAATCTGAGCGAGGTCATTTCGGTTTCGGTTACGGACGCAGAATTTGCCCAGGCATGTACATTGCCGAGCGCTCTCTATACAGTAAGCTCCATCGCGTACTCGTACTTTCCAAGGCACTCGTGCTTACTATGATTTTACTTCAGTCGTCTTCGCTCGCATGCTATGGGGCTACAACATTGCACACGCCAAGGATTCTCTCGGTCAAAACATCCCAGTCGACGTCAACGCATACACTACAGGCTTCTCTTCACACCCTCAGAAGTTCGCTTGCTCAATTACTCCCCGCCACAAGGATGTCGAGAGCATTGTTCGGGCAGCTGCAGAACACCACCATCTGCCCAAGACAAGCGGACTTGCAGAGTAGGAGGTATCAGTAGATCTAATGTGTCATCAAGGTAGTCGAATGTAGCAGTCAGTACATATGTGTGTTTCGTGGGCAGTCAGCTTGCTGTGTATTTCTAGTTCTAGCATTTCTTCATAGCCATGCCTGTGCAATCGCGCAAAAAGGTCTCGTCAACTCATTGTATGAGGTTTGAAAGTTCGCTTGCTTGTATCTAAGACCTTCATCCGGGCATCTGTCTCTACAGGCTCATAGCTCTAGGGGATGGTGGCTGAGAAGACGAGTGGTGGCTGAAAGGACTATCAGCCCGTGGTGCACAAATGTCGCAAAAAGGTCGAGACTGAAGCGAGGTAGATTCTGCCTCAAGGGCAATGTAGCAGATTGCAAACAAGAACGAAAGATTGACTATAATACACAGTTGTATGATTTGATTGAGTACTGATCTTCAATTTTCCATTTCAAATGATTGTAATGATGATGAAACCTGATTCTTATCCTGTTGACGTCTGCCTAGCGTCCAGTAAATTATTGCGATTGAAGACCAAACCATGTTTGTATGGCTGTATCGTAACTGACATATTCTATGCACGTCTCTTGTACCGTGTATGTCGGCGATCCTGACGTGTCTCGGAGGATGCTAGCCTCATAGTACACTTCGGAGTATGTGGGCTATGCAGCGGACACAGTCGTGAGAAGCCTCACGCGAGGAAGGAGGAGGAAGCCGCGAAAGCGATGGAACGGATTGTACGACAAATGTTTGCGGACTAAAGTTGCTGTATTCGCTATCGAGCGAGAACGACTTGGAATTATGGAAACGAGTATTACGGTATTTTGGTTTTGCTGAAAGTTGCGAATGATTACGGAGAAGAATGGAACGGTGCTGGCGAGTGATCATTAGGAGAGACTCGTTAAGGAAAAGCTGGCGTCAAGTGTGACTTCACAAAGATCGTGTCTTTCTCGGCATGCGAGTCATGCGAAATCCCTAAGCCAAGGTTGCTGATGAGGCTGAACGACGTTTTGGTATTTTGCGAGTGCTTGCGCTGGCCATGAAAGAACTCCAGGTAGGCCGTTGTTTGCAAAGGTGGAATAGTACGATTGAGGAAGGGGTACAGGCTGTTGCTGTCTTGAAGCCGTAGGCGTAGCGGAAGGACTCTGCGAGACTCCGCTGAATAGAGCTAAACTCTGTAGAGATGGTTCCAGCGGGCTTGGCACAGGTACTTGTGGTTGCACATGTGGCATACCCTGCAAGGATGCCAAATAGGATCTCTGATCATTTAGATGATAGTACTGAGGCGGTGCCAGTGCTGGCGGCGTTAATCTGCTTTGACCTTGCATTGGCATGCTGTACATCGGCTGTTGCAGCATAGATGGGTGTAAGTTCGCGTTCTGTGGGTACATTCGACCTTCTTGCGATTGTGCATATAGCGACCTCATGTCGACGGGTGACAGAGATAAAGAAGTCCGCTGCGGCACACCGGCTTGTTGCGTGACAGGTGTCATGCTGCTGGTTCTTCCACTTGCAGAAGACGACACATTGCGTGGAAGCGGAGCAAAGGCCCGTCCGGTCTGAGGATGATGCATAGGCATGCCAGGGTAGTAGACGGGATACATGGGATACGGAGGTAGAGGCTGGTGTGTCAGGTAGCCACCACGTTGCTGTTCAGCGGCCAGAGCATAGTAGGTCAGGTCTTAAGGTCGTCGGTTGCCTAATTCGTCTACTGGGCTCCACGAGCTCGTCAAGTCATTGGGCGTGAAGTCTTGCACGTAATAGCCTTGCTGAACACCAGGCCCGTGCGTGCTTTGTGGCGTTGTAGCTCGCGGAGCGGAAACGACAGACATGGCCGATGTAGGTGTAGAGACGATTGGAGTATGAAGATGACTTGGCATTCAGAGTACCAGGATGACTGCGTGGCAGATTATTCGTGTTCACCTGAAGAGCCGGTTGAAGTGCTTGAGGGGCTGGTACAGCAGAGCTTTGGCCAGGTGTGAGAGCAGCATCAGAAGCGCGCCTCTTCCTCGACATTCCCTGAGATCGCTGGATGCAGCTGTTGGGATGGCATTCGGAGAGACTGCAGGGTGCATGTAAGTCGCCTAGGGCATTGCAGCAGCTGGTATTGGCCAACCATTGACAGAGTGTCTCGAAGTGGGTACTTGCAAAGCGAACGGATTGCTAGATGTCGTTGACGCTGGCATTGTAAATGTGAAATCGAAGCCTGATGCTGCATTTGCAGCTGTTGAAGATGAAGAGGTACGGTGCATCGGACTTGTAGGTGCAGATGGTGCAATAGGGTTGACTACCTTCGCTTTCTTCCGAGGGGGTTGAGATTGCTTGATTATGTTACTACTCTCGCCATTCTGAAGCATGATGTACCAACTAAAGAAGCAGATGAAAGAACAGTCAGTCAAAAAAGCTTGTCCTCCTAAAGCAGACTATGGCTTGCTTTGCTTACGCTTTGTGACAGGTCATTTACGAGCTGACATCTGCACAAGCTTTCTCAACATACGAGACCATGCAGGACGCTAAAGTGAGTGGTAATGCTCTTCTATTGTTTCTGTGTTGTCCAGAAGCAAATCATGGAGATCCTGAGCCGGAAGCCGGTCATCTGAAGCTTTGAAAGTATTATACTCCTCAAGCACTTCGCGGAAAGGTGCTGGCAGAGTTCTGAGATAGCTTCGAGCTACCTTTGTAAGTCCGTCGAGCTTAGAGAGGGATGGCATCTTGTCTTGCTGTATCTTATCAGAAAAGGGCATAATCTGCTCGCGGAAGTAAGGATATATCTCGATAGCAGCGCCACAAGCTTCTTCCAAAGTAAAGCCCTTGTGATTGATGAGCTTGTCTCTGAATTGCAACCGAAATGATTTGTATCGCAAGCGAAACTGCTCTTCCACTTGACCTTGCTTGGCCCGGGCCAATTCATCTTCGCGCTTGCGCTTTTCTGCATACGCCAGAGGCTCATTTTCCTTGAATTTCTTTCTGCTCCTCCTGCTACACTCGTTTAGCTGAGCTCGAACCTGCTCGTCCTCCTTTCTTGACTTTTGCCATTTCCGAGACGATTCGCGTCTCTTTACCTCTTTCAAAACAGCCTTCAACATCGAGGGCATGTCTGAAGTAGAGAGGATCAGTCCCCGATAAGCGCTCCGGTCGGCGTACTCCATCAAAGCTTCGGTAGCTCCTGCTGACATCGTAGCACCACCTTTTCCTTTGAGCCAGTCTTGGGAATATTGCGTCTCGATTTCTCTAAGACGGTCCGTATTGCTGCGACTTGATAGCTCCGCAAAAAATTGAGCGCGCTGGAGAGGTGTGGCTTGCTTGAGGATCTTAGATTGTGAAGGTAATGTCTTGACGCCCCATGTACCCAACACGTAGTCAACAGCAATCTGCAGCTCCGATGGGTCAACCATTTCCGTCTTAGCGCGCAGGACAGTACGTTCTGTGTATAGACTGATGTTGGCTAAAGTGCCTCCCGACTATGACACACATAGGCTTACTCATCATGGGCGTCTGACCTTTCTTCCATGCCCAATAGCGCTTCACTAATGCCAATTTGTTTGGAGCCGCCGTACCAAGCTGGTGAGGGAAAAGCTTCAAAGCTCCGCAAATCTTTTGGGCGTTGCGGTCTACAAAATCGCGAACAAACAGAAAGATCTCTTCATCGCATTGCAACAGTTCGGAGTCCGTCATCTTCAATACGGCTGGATTTTTGCCCATATCGTAGGCCGCAGCAATCTTGGCCAAGCTAACATTTCGAAGCGACAACAAAAGATTTGTGTTGGCCTCATCTAGCATTGGCAGTACCGGCATGCCCTCTTCAGGCATCACCGGTGACATAGACAGGAAAATGCACTTGTTGAAGAGCTAATGTGTTGTATAAATGTAAGCCAACTACTGTAGCTTACAGAGCTTGGCGCTTACTTGTCTTTCCAAGATCCAGTTGGAGACAGCGTGATTGCACATGGATGGCGCAAAGCTGAAAATCTGTAGAAGCACCTGGTTGGAGGTTTTGGATGAGATTACTTATGGGACAAGTCAGCAAGTAAAATAGGTAGTTAACGCTTCGTAATTCTGCAACCACCTACACAGCAATTGCCCACTGGTTGTAGCTCCACAGCGGACTGTGGCTTCGGAGTACTCTAGGAGACCTATTTCTTTCCCAAGTCGAGTGGCTTTCATCATGTCTTGGGAGGATTCGCCGGACATTATGAGCTCTACGTTCCCCCCCAGCCGAAGGGTAACCAGAATGCGCAAAAGAAGAAGTGCAGTATAGCGCTGCATGTAGTTTTCGCCATACCGTCGCTGCGGCTTCTGACCGGACTGGCTATTGTCGAAGACTAGAGGTTGGAGGTCGAGCATCATGTACTAGTCAAGGCATCAGTTTAAATGAATCTGTGCTTCACAGGTGGCTACTTACGGCTACATCTTCAAAGCAGAGACCCATTGAGCGAAGGACTGTAGTTGTGAAACTCGGTATCTTGCCCAAAGTAGCTCCTCGCACGTATTTAGAGGCTATCCATTGCGCTTCTAGCTGACCAGCAAGCTGTACATCTCCCGATGCCGCTTTGACAGCCAGACAGGTGACGTCTTGCGTTGTAGCCCAGTTCGAAGTGAGCATAAAAGGAGCAAATCCGGTAGAAAGATCACTGTTTGCACTTGTCAGCTATGTGATTGAAGGACAGGGCAGGGAACTCTCTTACTCAATGAAGCAGTAAGGTTGCTTAGACTCTTCCAAGACAGGTTTCAGCAATGATCTAGCAACATGGTTCCATGGCCCAGATGCCATGTGCCGGCTGAATCACGAAGGAAAAGGCACATATTCAATTTTGAGGGAGAGGCAAAGCAGCAAGGTGACAGAACTAACTCACAGATCATCAACATGAGGTACACCAGGTAGTCTTGCGAGCCCATGCACCGTGCGCGGACACATAAGTAGCTCTTTTAACGCCTGATTAACCATCTCGTGTGTATACGGGCCACTCTGTGAAACGCTGAAGAGAAGCTCCCGGAGGCCGGACTGTTGAGGAAAAGCTGATATTACCAGTTCCTGCAGAGCATGTGGATCCTCGAGAGAAGAGGTGCTTTGACCAAAGTCAAGTGAAGCTCTAGAGGTTGATGGTTGCTCAATAGTGGCAGTCACCACAATCTGACTATCCTGCGATAAGTACGCCAAATCCTCAGGAGCAGGGCCCGCGAGGCATGCTATTTCAGCGTCGATATTAATGTCATCGACGGTATCCAACTCGTCTTGCTCTACCTCCTGCTCTTGAACCGCTTGAGCAGGGCGTACGTCGATATTCATGTCGGAGACATCCTCTTGAAGCGGAGTCATCAGATGCCCGTCAAAGGTTGCGAAGAGACGGCAGCTATGTGATGGCGACAGGTAGGAAAGGGTGTGTACGTGACACCTGATTCTAAAGAGCCCATGTAATGGGTGTATTAGAAACGTAGAGCAGACTGACATCGCATTGCGATACTTGGAGCACGCATGCTCCTCTTCATCTTCGCTGCGCTCGGACAGCTAAGCGCGTTTGTCATATCCCAGGCGTCAGACTTCTGAAAGATAATACCAAGTCCGCATATGTCTTCCCTTCTAGTTTGAGGTGTGACTGCGTCGGCTGCATTGTCACAATATGCGTGGGCTCGTAACTTTTCCTTCCTCTTGATGTACGGAAGGACAGCCGCTTACAGAAGATCGGAGGGCACAAGAGCACGTGCAGAAAGAGTACATCTGCATTCTGGTCGTTAGTAATAATGGTCGCATTTTCTGATGAATACGGTCTGCGGATGTTTACGGTACAAGAGTGAAGGCTTGAACTTGACCTTGCTTACCTATACTTCGCCTGCAGCCTATTGCTCGGCAGGACCATTCTTCCGGCGGCTCAAAGCATAATTATGGACATGTACTGAACCGATGCGATAGTGACGTGGCAAGTACAGTATGATCTATTGTACCGTAGTATAAATTCACGACAGCTACTATGGGGCAAAAGTACAGGACCAAGGACGTACTACTGGCTGAAAGGATTAGCTTGATAGGTGGATGCTGTCTCCAGTCTATTCGGATTCCAGAGTGCACGTGACGCTAATTTATGGCTGGCCGAAGAGCCTGCCAATGAGTGATCTCAATAAAACCCTACAATTCGTATATTGCTCTCGCTCTCATACGTCCTTACCATTCGCTGCTAGCATGTGACTGCTCGCCCAGTCTCGCCTGCAAGCAGCGGGATGACTACTTTCCCTACCGTAATATGGAGCAGCTTGAACCCAAACAAGCAATACCTTGGATAATGACCCTAGCATTTCATGATTAATGCTGCAATGCCAATCTGAACCGACACGTGCATTGTATGTATGTTAATTCCTTCCCGCAAAGCCACGCCGAGCGTGTCCACAAGATGCGCCACTATATTAAAAAGCTTTGTGATTGCAGCTTCCCTTTCACTGAACGTTTATATCAGCCTGTCAATCACCGCAGTCAGCAACCAGATCGATACGTCCATAATTCTGTGGTGTTTGAAACACGCACAGGGTCTACGAGTGCTCTCACTCGCATAGAAGCAGTGTCGCGCTCTTGCGAATGGGCGAAGAAGAAGCATGTGATCATTCATGTAGACAGCGAAGAGACCGGATGTGAACTCAGTATGGCCTTTCTTCGGCTTTGATCGCGTACATCTGGTTATTAGACCACTCCCGCTGCAACACCCACGTCTCGTTAGATACAACTCTTTTTCCAGGCGCAACACAACGAGTCTTGTGCCAGCCTCAGCTTTGCCACGCGTACAAAGTCGTCTTGCAAGAACCTTCATGGCACAGAATCTACGACAGCAGCAGAATCCAACCTTTATCAGTCTAGTATTTATGCCCATACATCTCTCTCGGGACCATTCGATAAGCGTCATATTTGCTGTAGTGGTCCCAGCAACGACTGTTCCATCCACCTACCACGCAAATTCGCGATCACCCCGTTAGGCGTCCACTCTGAAAGACCGATGCAATGCGATGAAGCTGTCATCGACCGTATATCACAACACATGGTGTGTGCAATGACCAAGTAGAGCAGTCTGTCGTGAGAGTAGCGTGCCTCTGTCAGTCACAGGATCTAACGTTCATGACCGGTCCCCCTTGCAGTCTCAAAGCCGGTCCGATCCTCTGCACCTGACACTTACATCTTCTTGCTTTACGAGTGTTCGACGCAACAAGCATTCCTTCTCGATGCACATTTGTGTTCCAGCTTTGTCTTATTCGAAGGAAATCCGGTATATATCGACGCCCTTTCAGGAAACCCTGCCATTCTCGAAAACAACACTCTATCAGCGGTAAAATTAGTACTTGCAGACCTACAAGGCTATGCAGCAGCATCGCAGCAAATGCTAAAGGCTTATCAGCTGAACATCAACAAGTATGCGCCAAAATTAAGCATGATTGACCAAGAACAGAAGGAAGCCTAGCTGCAGAACACGATGATTACATTGTGCGGCTTGCTGCTCGAAGTAGTGATTGTTCGGCAACATGTTGTTCTTTCCGAGCGTCATCTTGGCTGATGTCTTGAGGGGTCAGCGATTAGAGGATGAGTCGCACGCTGTCTAATGTGAGTCCGCGATCTATCGTCGTCGGTCCTGTCCTCCCTCGCTGCCTTGCAATCCTGCAGGCGTGCATTTCTCGATCACCTCGGCTAGTGGCGAAAGCCTCAGCCTTCCTCATGCTGGCGACTTTTCAGCAAGAAAGCTCGAAAAGCATATCACGAAAGAACGGGAACGTCGGAAGAAATGACCATTTCGAAATCAGATGCTCGAAACTCGCTTGAAAATCCTGAAAAGTCCTTGCAAAACAGAAAGATAAGATATAGCAGAAGCTTCAAGAAGCTAGCAAAAGACGCCAGGAAGAAGTTTTCCTTATGCGTGAAAGACATTCTCTGCATGCCTCTACGCTTGCTCTCCTTAGAAAATTTGCCAAAGTCTCGGATTCGGCCGTTTCTGCGTTTCTCGAAGGATTTTCACTTGTCCAATCTGGACTGAGGTGTGCATTGTATCTGACCCTTGCTTTGCACTAAAGCATGTTCTGACATTGCCATGTATTCTGTAAAATACTGAAGACTAGCTTACCTGGTCGATACCGTTGCTATTCAGGAAGAAAGTCTGAACTCCCTGCAAATTCTGCTCAATCAAGATTCGGCACCTGACAGTCTCGTCTTCTTGCTCTACGAGTGTACGACGCAACAGGCATTCATTCTCAATGCTCATTTGTGCTCTAGCTTTGTCTTATCCGGAGAAAATCCGGTATATATCGACGCCCTTTCAGGAAACCCTGCCACTCTCGAAAAGGACACTCTATCAGCGGTAAAATCAGTACTTGCAGACCTACAAGAATACGCAGCAGCATCACAGCAATTGGAAAAGGCCTATCAGCTGGATATCAACAAGTATACGTCAGCACTAGACAGGGTTGACCAAGAAAAGAAGGAAGCCTGGCCTCGGAACACGATGATTACATTGTGCGGCTTGTTGCTGGAATTTCCTTTCGTCTACTGTACAACACCGTTAGCTTCTCACAGAGGACAGTCGCAAAGTCTCAAAGGGGTGCCTCTTTGCATCCTCGAGCTTCTCATGAAGTCGAAGCAAGATCAAGCAAAGCAGATCTCCATCATCAAGTTCAGTGTTCCGCAAGCCTTCAAGAAAGCGAACCTCCCGAAATTCAATGAAATACTGGACAAGTGTCGAGCGAAGTATCAAGCGCGTTTAGCAAAATCAAAATACTCCCGAGGAGACAAATTTTCGCTCAGCTGGAGTATGAATGAACATGTGGTTCTGCAAAATGTTGCACTATAAATCAAGCCTTTGTAGAGCTCTTCTATAATCCGTCGATCATAGCACGTAAGCTGCAGACCCGCGGTTGTATGTGCGAAGCCAGCACAGACAATTGCGTGTGATATTGAGCTCATGTCTGCAGACCGCAGTCAACAGAAGCCTTCATACCGGCCAGACTCCGGGCAGACTCCACGAAATGTATCATATAGAAAGGAGTCGTAGATTACGGGATTGTAGCATAGGAAGACCGATAACAACAAATTGGAATGAGAGTACTGATCGTGAACAAGGTCCGTCAATGTAGAAATCTAATGTGAAAAGCTCTGCACCTGGCTGGTCTGGCTTATACTTGTCAACGCTAAGGAATGGAGGATTCAGACCCGTTTCGATTCTTCTGTGCTAGCTACTTGGTGTCGTCTCCCGCTTTCTGTGCATCGTGAACCTTGACTTTGATTTGTGAGAAGCAGGTGAGTCTGGTACATTGGAGTGTTCTCCGCCTGTCGTATGTGCCGGGCTTGATTTGTTCAAGGTCGGTGACCCTGAACCGGCAGCATTTGCCGAGTTCGCAGCGGCTGTCCAATTAAGGTTGAGAGCGATGTCTCCTGCGCCCGTAGTGAGCATGGTCTGCGCCGATGTCTGTGATCCAGGGTGGATCAAGCTCCAAACGTCCAGTTCGGCTGATCCCAAAGTCCTATCCTTCCCAAAAGCCTTTTTGATCACTAACGAGAAGGTGAGTATCATAGATTCAGGTAGTGTTTTGACGGAGAATACCACATCGTTGTGTCCGGTCGAGGGATTCTTTGAGATGTGAGCCTTTTCATGCTGCTTGGGTCCGTGATGTAGCTGCACATGCACTTTCTCATCTTGAGGAATGTTTTGTATGTCGGTTACAGTGACTTGGAGGAGCCCAAAATCAGGCGTACCACCTCCAATTGGCTGGAAATTGATACGGCCATTGATGTCATTGCCCCCAGAGCGAGATGAGCCACCTAGAGCGGAGCCACCTCCGGCCGTGCCATCTGCCTCGGCAAGCGCATAGCCGTCCCCTTGAGCTTCACTCATAGTGCTACCGGTATTCCTCCTGCCCAATGGTACCACATGTCTTACGCCGGAGAAGACACCTTTGCCGACTGTTCCAACTCCTCCTGCTACTGCACCGACACCTCCAGCCGCCAGTCGTCCTCCCTTGCCAACAATCTGTCCGCCAGCCCCAACGACCGTGCCAACGCCTCCGACTGCGCCGCCTGCAAGAGTGCCAACGAAAGTACTTGTGGCTGCACGAGATCGAGCGACAAACTACGCAGATATTGCAAACATTAGTCGATGGCGAAGACGAGTGGTTTCCCGGCTTGACGTACCTCAGGCCTGAAGACTAAGCGAATATCGATGCTGCCGTGTTCAACACCGTCTGACGTTGCAAGCTTGATGGTCTGCTTGGTAGCTTGGAAGGGCTCTATGCTGACTACGTCAATCATTCCGGACCCGAGCTTATCGGATTTCCCGAGACGATCCCAATCTAGGACTAAAACCGAGCAAAGGGTGAGCGCGTTCCTGTCATAGGTCTCAATCGATGCTTCTTACCTTTCACCTTGCACTTTGCTGCAACTCTCGACGGAACCAACATCTCGAAATGCTGAGGGATGCGGATGCATCAGTCGAAATGAATATTTGCTGTATGAGAAACCGGCCTACCTCATTCCATTTGGGATTCAGCGTTTTCTTCTGTATCTGTGTCGTAAAGACTTTCTCATCGTTGAGGTAAAACTCGCAATACGGGTCACTCTTGCCATTACGGTCAGCCGAGCGTAGATTTTGGCCTTCTAACACGTCTACTCGAATAATGCCGGTATCTAAGTGAAGATTGGTGAGCCTTTGGTATAGACGACTCTCAGGTAGAGCCTGCTTACTGTTCACTGTTTCGCGCATTTCGAGTTTGATGGGGACCGGTACGTATTTGGCTGAAATGGTAACTGTGCTTCGATGACCACCGTTTTCGTCCGTCAACATGAATTCGGCTGGTTTATCCTGATAAAGTTACCGTGTTTAGCCTCAGATGTATGAAGCTAAAGTTCGTGGCAAGGCCTACCAAGCATTGCTCCAAGAACTCCGACAAGCTAGTTCGGAAGTCGGCCTGTATGTCTTCCCGGGTCTCCTTCTCGGCTTCATTCAGGCGGAGTATGATACGAGAGTATCCTAACTCGCGAATGAACACCTCACCAACTTCATCCCAAGTCTGGTGAACTGATCTGGCTACCTCGGTAGAGTAGTTCGGCCAGTACGCATCATCGAATGCAACTTCCAGTCGAGCGCCCTTCTGAGCAAGGTTACCGGACATGATGTTGAAAACTAGTACTCCCGATTGGTAGCTTAGGATCTGCTCCCTCGTCATGGCTACACCCTCAGTGCCGGCAGGGGCTCCATTTGCGCCGGTCTCAGCCGTGCCAGCCGTACCGGTCGTTGCGAAGCTTGCATTCGATGGCCCGTTCTTGGTATGTCCAGCTACTGACGGAGTGGCTGTTTCGGTGCGCGACTCATTGACACCATTGCTGAATGAGCCTTCAGCTTTTGTTGTGCTGCCGACAGCAGCTTCAGCCCTCATTTGACGCGTGAGAGGGTCATCGTCGCCTGCGACAGTAGCCTCATCGTCGTCCTCCGCGGCTGGTTCTACAAAAGACTCGTTGTCTTCATCATCTCTGGCTCTTGCCTTCATTTGATCTACCTGGCTCGTTGTCTTGTCGAATACTACGCCCTTAATGGGGATAGTAGGATAGAAGATTGCTTCGTAGAACAGGATGCCTTTGCCGACTTTACCTTGATGGTATGTAGTGAGACGATCAGATCTATCGACAGAGCCAGTAGAGAGATAAGGATGTTCAGTCTCATCAGACCCTTTCGTGGCGACATCTTCGACTTTGAGCCGGGCGACGCCCAGAGATCGATCCTTGGAATGGTGCTGATAGTCCATAACGTCCAACACGAGGGTCTCGTTAAGGTTGTGTACCGGGCAGTAAACGATTTCGTCAAACACGGGATTGAGGTTATTGTTATGGACGAGTGTTCTAGCTTGAATGACGCCTTTGCGGACGACTCGTACATAAGGGTCTGATTTTCCTCCTGTCAATCCTTCGACATTCTTGAGATCTTCTGCCCTCTTCATCCAGATGCGTACCACACCAATCGGAGGTCTGAAATCCCTGGACGAGTTGATTGCGCCTGCCATTGCGACTGGTCTGAAGCTGGCAGACATTCGGATCTTGCCGCTCGAAGCACCGCTAAGTGGGAACCAGTCCTGCTGTCGGGCATTAGCAGCCAAGATGTCGGCTAGCTTGACGTTGACATAGCCTAAAGTAGGATCAGATGCAAATCCTTTGTTGTCGATGACCTTGACACCGATGACTGCATTCTCTTTAGAAGTAACGAGGAATTCGGTGCTTGACTCCCACATTGGGTTGTGATTTCGTTTGAAGGTCGGTGTCTTCTGGACGCATCTACCTCGTAGATAGATCTTAGCGTATGGATTGCATGAGCCTCCACTCTTGCCCATATCGAGTTCTTTGGCTTGGTGCAAAGTGACTCGCACAATACCGGTATCTATGATGAAGCTCAGCCGTGTCAGTTTCGCTATTGTATGGGCAGAACCTACTTGACTCGGGAACGGGCTCCTCGGTACCATCCGGGCCTGCAACAGGCTTCAGGACCGGGAAGAATTTGAGATCAAATTTGACTGTTCCCCTCGGCTTGCCTTGCAGTAAGACATCAGCCACAAGATCCTCCTGCTCAGCATCATCGTTGAGAGTTCTCAGATCGAATGATGCCAGACCGAGATCAGTGTCTTTCCGATGATCGTTATAGTCATAGAGATCCAATGTCAAGACTTCGCTCAGACTGTTGACAAGCAGGAACTTGGTCTCGTTCCAATGAGGGGTGACCCTGTCGTCAGAAGTATTCCATGAGCCGACGATCAGGTGTCATAGTATAAATGAGCTCAATACTCGTGCTCACGTGCTGTGCTTGATCTTAGTCTTTGCGAGACCAGCCCGCTTGCCAATACCAAGGCTGACATATGGATCAGGTAGGCCACCCCCGAATTTGACTCCCTTGAGACCCCTAGCATTGTATACCGTAACTTGTAGAACGCCAATGGCGGTATCTATAACATACATCGGGTTAGTCTCAGTGAGGGCCAACATGATTCTTTCATATTCGACTGACCGATAGGAGCGCTTGAAAGTAGCTGTTCAAGATTGATAGTGAAAGTGTTTGGATCGTACATCATAGGACCAAGAGTAGCATGTATCTGATTGTCGCTGTCAATACAAAAATCGATGGATCAGCCTTCGGGGTTTCAGAGTCATCTCACAGCCAAATGCGTCGAGGACCATAACGCACATAAAGTTCTCCAAACCAGGAATCATGTTCAAGTCGAAGCCGATAGGCTTAGCCACGAAATCAATGAGGGGCTTTTCCAAAAAGCTGAGGTCGACAGTCTGTACGTGAGGGAAGTTGCTCATAAGCTTGAGTCTGATCCTCATGACTCCAGCAAAGGTGACATCTTCGACGATTATATCCTTGCTCAGTACGACTTTGCCTTTGCCAAACTTGATGGTGAGGACTACTTTCGGATTTACTTTGTCCGCTGCCTGGCGGGCAGTCAAATCTGCCGTGTCATTGGGCGTGAAGGACAGTTTGAGGTCCATCACCACGACATCTGATTCGGTATTGGGATGTGTTCGAATAAAATCAACGCGTGGAGCTTTGGTGCCCAATGTAAAGTGTGTCATTCGCATCGAGTCTACACCAGCCGGCGCCGAATAGCTGAGGGTCTGATCGACACTCGCAACGATGACAGCTGAGAGGACAGGTTCGTAGATCAACCAGAAGCGCGAAAGGAAATTGTTCATCCAGTCTACTGATTCGGAATCGGTGAATAAACGCTGCTTGGCCAGTTCGCGAGTGATGTCGTCTCTAGCGCGGTGTCGTACACGTTTTGAGCTTAATTGATAATAGGTTGCGCATACGGCTAGGATAATGAGCAGCCAGCTACATTGAAAGAATGCATTGAGTTAATGTCCAGGTTCAATCTAGAGTGCGATAAATCGACTCACGCGAATCCGCCCCCGAAGACTGTAACGTAGTGACTTGCAAAGACAGCAAAGAAGATGATGGCGGCGCTAGTGTATCGGAAAGATCAGCATGCGAGCTGCATCAAAAGGGAACGTACTACTGACTCGTGATACCAGCCTCCGTAGTAAGCCTCATTTAGGAACTCGGCCAGTAGAGAGCGCTGTCTTGCCAGTTCAATGTCTCCACCCGAGTCGAGGAAAGCTTGGGAATTAGCTCTCCATCCGACTTTGTACCAATCTGGAATAGCGGAAGCTACTGCAGTTGGCAAAGCACCCGGCATAGCAGGTTGACCGGTGGCTGAGGAATCGGGTCTACCCTTCTCTTGTTCCGAAGCAGCTGTAACATCGGCGAGTGTTATCGATGGCTTGACATCGGTTCCTCCGATGTCAGTTGCAACCTCTGTTTGTGGATAACATAAACGATGGCTTATTATCAGCGACTGCCCTCTACCAGGAACCCCGTTCCGCTAAAACAGTTTCCTGCACCGTACCTGTGCCACCTTCATGTCGGTCGGTAATCCGCTTAGGGAGTTTACCACCGATAGCTTTCAGGGCCTGTTCCTTCTTCTGCTGCGGTGTAGCATTCTGGTCGAAATCATGTACTCTGTGAATGCATGCATTCAATATATGGATGGCGTCGTGTGTCGAAAGAAGAACGGCGTGCATGTATCACGGAGGCCGACGTCAGTATCAGTTGGGAAAGACTCTCCTCAGCGAGTGGCTCCCCCCACTCACGTCGCACCATGATTCTCGTTGTCCTGGAGCTTGCGAGCAGCTTCTTGGCTGGATATGGGCTGGCCATCTTGCTCATTCGACCATCCACCATTGCCGCCATTCTGGTTCACGAGTGAAGCCGCTGTCTGTTCGCCCTGCATGCTCGGCGGCAGCTGCTGCTCCGCCATATCTCTGGCTACTGAGCCGTTGCTGCCATTGACGGTTGCCATTTGCTGGCTAGCAGATCGTATGAAGCAGTAGGAGGAGGTACTCCCTACTGATTCTGATAAGGCCGAGCGGCATAACATATCATACACCTGTACTTTGACAGCTTCGCAGCATGCATGATCGAGCATGGCAGCAAGCGGAGAAGACACGTTTACAAGATACGCAGTACGACGAGCTGACGTGCAGTACAGCATAGCAGCAGTAGCGCAACTAGACTCGCTTTGCGTCGGTGTAGCTTGGGGGATGCCCACGGGAAAGCTACCTGATACATAACATATGCATCCGACGAGGAACCGCCACTCAGCAGGCAGTACGGCCCTGGAGCACGGCTTTCCATTCAGCAGCTCTTCTTTTCTGTTGCGCATACCATCCAGCAATCATGTCTGAACTACGGTATACACAGAACACGCAGTTGGAGAATCGTAAGTAGCCGGCTACTGCTAGATGGCTGCTTCGTCAAGCTGACATTGTCGTCTGTGTGCTCCAGTGCACAGCAGGTGTGTGACAATTGCTGTCGTAGAAAGTAGGGTAACGAGCAGACACTGACTGACAAGCTACGCATAACAGAACAACAGGAACAGGACATCCTGACATTACAAAATAGTGAGCCTCCCACCGGTGCATATCCTTCTTTCGGTGCTCCTGCTGATTCACGCTTGTCCGCCAGCGAATGGATCACACATCAGCATCGTGATACCTACGCTTCAATTATCGGACATCCACCTTTATTAAGCTACATTGCCGTGGCAGATGGAGAGAGCATAGGAAGAGCAAAATTCGAGATGTGCGAGGTGAGAACCTCAGCACTTGTCCTGCTGTTCTTCGGCTGGCAGCTGATGAGTCTGTCTACCGATCATCCTGTTCACAGAGAATGCTGCAACCGTGTGGACCACCACCCGAGAAGCAGGAGGAGTAGAGGAGCAGTGACAGTACAAGCCTTCCTTGCTGGAGATTACATGTATCCGAGTGACAGTGGGAATGCCTATCGAGTTGTTGTTGCAACAATACACCTACACGTACACGCTGGCAGTTGTCAGTTTCACCCAAATTATATGAAGAGAGTGGCAGCATGAACGGATTTGGAGAGCTTCCATCAAGACGATATACCACCCTCGGCTCCGCTACGACGGATGCCTCACACCTTGTGATCACTAACAGGCGATTAATGTCTTGTTGACATGTGACGGCTCAGGCAGGGATTGCTGTCAATGCCTGCCTTAGCCGTCACATGTCAAACAAGGCATTAGAAGTATCGCAGAAGGAGCTTAACGAGAAGTTAGGTCAGGCCGTATTTCAGTCCGGGCCGGTCAACCAGCCTGGAAGTGCTAAATGTCCATTATTACGTGTTTCTAGAAGCCCCGAAAACAGATGAGCTACAGTCATAAATCAAGCCATCCAGACTGGCTGTGAAGTCCCTCAGACCCATATCCCTTTGAAAATCTCGCGTGAAAACGAAGTCGAGGTGTGCTTTTTGTCGGATATGCTCTATTGGCGACCGAAAGCTTGTGGATTAGTGAAGATTCCATCTGTCAAGAGGCGAGCGGTCAGCCGGCGGTAAGGAGAGACCTATCTTCTGGACTGCCACTCACTTGGATCCACTTGTGACTTGATCTGATTGAGCTTCTCAGCGTGTCCGCCGTAATAATATGCTTGTCTGCACAGACACACAACAAGGTCGAACATCAGGCGGTGAACTGCATGCAGGTGTTTATCGAGAATGAACACTACTCACGCTTCGGAGGCACTCAATGTCTCGTCGATGTAGTTTGCGTACCCATAGAATGTCACACCAGGCATTTGAGAGGTGATGCTATTCTTGAAGCCTTGAACAAAGTTAACGTCGCTTTGTGGGTATGGTGGTGAGAAATTTGGTGTGCTAGCATAGAACTGGAATGCATATGCGGCGTCTCGACTGTATACACAGTAGTGGTCAGGATTGAAAGGCGCGATAAACACGCTTCGGCAGTCTGTTCACCACTTACACCCAGAATGACGTGTCTTGCTGGCCGACCTGGTTGATTGCAGAGGTCTGGCCACCCCATATATCAGCTGAGAAAGGTAAATTGTCAGCAAGGAAGCGCGAGCAAGATCCTTTTGGCAGGCTCACTTTGGATGAACCACCGAGTGTTTGATTGTAAGCCAGGTCCGTAGATGTAGTTGAAGAAGCTTTGAACAGCCTGTTGAGTCAGAAGGTTCTCCTCTGCAAAATTCAGCCATCAGAATCAGATTCTGCTGCGAGTTGAGAGTCCCGTCAAGTATCAATGTCGCTTACTCTGCACAAATAAGGCGGTAGCGAAGAAAGTATCTGGCGAATCTCTGGTCCCAGTCACATTCAAGCTAGCGTTGGGTTTTCCGCTGAGTCTTTCGACTGAAGTGATATAGTCTACCTCCCAGTTGGTCTGCGTGGGTTGAACGGGTAGAGTAGGCAGAAGTGACGCTATCGTCTGATTTGAGATTGTGCCTCCATTCTCGCCATAGTAGGTTCCCTCGATCACGAAATTGTTCTTGCCGAGCTCGAGCTTCGGGTGACAACTGCATCAGCAATGCATTGTGTAATAGGACGTAGTTGTTTGCTTACTTGCATGCCTAGCTCAGCGGGAATATTAGCACTTGTTCCCCAATTGACATACGCAAGGAAAGCAGCGGCAGCTTGTTGTGCATTCTGGAGTTTGAGGGTAAGCTCGAAGTGGTATACCGAGGGTGGAGCTTGATACGTCTTCGCCTTGAACTCAGTAGCAATTGCAAAACTTGGCGCCGCACCGCGCATGGCCCAGTAGAGATCTGGGTCATTCGAGGAGGATACCGTGGCGATGGTGCCGTCGGCTTTGACCAACGTTATGGCTTGAACGTTGTCCATCGCTAGACCCCAAAGACGAGAATCTAGACCCCAACCACCCATTGCGACTGTTAGAGACAGTGTCAGATTCTTGAAAATCTCTCATCTGGCTCTAGAAGACTGCTCACAGTGACCTCCCGAACCGACGTAGGCTAGAAAAGTCTACAGTCAGCATAGCTCGGCGGTTTATGCGAGAAGTCAGGATCAAGCTCACGACATGTCTAAAACACGGCAAAGTTCGACAGGGTGAAAGGTTAGTCCCTTCGTAATGTCAAGCTGCAGTATGAAAAGCTTACTCCGTGCTGGAAAAAAGATGTACGAGAAAAAGAGAACGTTAGCTAACTTGGACCAGATATGTTGGAGCAAAGTACCTACTGGCATGGCACGCTGTCCGCCTTCCCACAGTCCCAGAGCAACTGGACCCAGTCTGCTTCCTGCACCAATAGTGGCAACTCCGGTCGACGAGTCGACATAGGCGTACGCCATCTTATCCAGACTGATAATGACTGTTCAAAGAGGTGTATTTAGGCATTGCGTGCTTGCACTGATATCGATACCTGAGCCCGGGGCTTACCGTGTCCGCTGCAATACCGGCAAAAGGCGTCAGCAAAATTGTACCTGGCGACATTGTTCGGAACAGCTTACTCTTCGCCTCCGAGACCATAAGCTGCGTAGCTATGTCCGCCGGACCTAGCTGAAACTTTGTAGCCAGAGCTTGCCGCACACTTCACCGCCTGAGAGACATCGTTCGTGCTTTGAGGGTACACGATGACCGCAGGTTTCCAGCTATAAGCTTGATTGAATGGAGCAGAGTCTTGTCCGTAGTTTGAAGAGTATGGGAACACAGGCGATAGACTCTGAAGACATGACTGTAGTGTCCCTACGGTAGAGTTGCCACCGGAAGCGCTTGATGAGGCGGTGGGGCTAGCTACCAGAGTGCTGCTGAAGGAGGATTTTGTGCCATTGTTGTTCAAGGGTATGATGTGAGCATTGACACCTGAAGCTAGTTGGACGGCAGACAGCAGGAAAATGGCCCCAGTCGCTCGACGCGAGCATCGTTCTGGAGAGATTCGCATCTTGCAAGGGACTACGAGAATCTGGTATGAGAGTCAAGAAGCTTGACAGAGCAGAGTGAAGACGGAAAAGACGAAAGGAAAGAGAGAAAGCATCTGAGAGTTAGGATTGTGTGAATTAGCTTGCTTCAAAGTTACTGCACCATGTCTCAGTTTAGGCGCTCGGACAGTGAACAGCAGGGAGCACTGCCCAGGCGCTTCTCTCTCCACCCGGTTTTGGATCAAACACCCTGCTCGATCGCCTCGTGCCGGACGCATAAAGGCCGTAAGCATGAGGGTATTACTACTTTACCGTTGCCGTGAAGAGCGGTCAGCAAATTCAGCAGTCTTGAGCACTTAACGCAGTATAGCGCCGGCTGACACGGAACCGAACCGCTTCAATCTCGTTTCGGGATGCCGACGAAGCCAGCCAAAAACGAAGGTGATCGACAGAAAAGAAGAGCACGTTATCATATAGTAGAGTTGTTGGGGACGAGCAGGCAGTGCTGGCTGGCTCACCGAGAAACATAGATACCATAGCTCCATCCTTAGGCTGGAATTGATAGCATTGCGATGCAAGGCTCTGTTACACATGTGCAGGACTTGAAGGCATACGGTCGACTTCAGCAAATATAAATGCAAGATGCATGTGAGAGCGTGGTGGATCGCTTTTGAATTGTTTTGGGTGGCTTAGTTGTATACCGCCAGTCAGCAGACGTATACAATTAAACCCGAACGGCATCTGGCTGCTGAAGAACTTGAAGGCGCGTATTTTCGTGATCACTGCAGACCCGCGGCCATCGTTACATGTGAGGTCGTGTATGCAGTGCTGCTAGCAAGCTCAAGTATAATACATTCATACGATACATGTCCACTACTTCAATGCGACATCATAATCTCATTGCACTAGCAACAATTCCTCCTCCAACCTTTCTTCTCGCCACCGCCCCCGGCACCCTTCCCACCGACTCTAATCGAATCATTCTTCCCTCCCGTTCTAACGTTCCCAGGTTCACCATCTAGAGATAGGAATCCATTCAGCTTATCTTCCTCTTCTTGCCACTTCCACCGTGCATTGACACGTTTTGCGAGGTACGTAAAGATCTCATCTATATTCTCCCCTGTTTTTGCAGACGTATAGAAATGCTTGATACCATCTCGAACTCCAAAGATCTCCTTCGCTGGCAAAGCGTCCCCTTTCACTTCGTCCTCATCGTCTTCGTCGTGATGCTCCAGTATAGCTGGGACTGGACCGGTATAGCCGTTCTCAAAGCCTTCATCTGTCCTCCCCTCACTTGCTGCTGGCAGCGTATCTGTTGAGCCATTCCCTCGCATTGTAAATGTATCTGACGAAGCAGGTGGCGTTGTGCTCGCTACGGAGGAAGACGTCTTGGCTGTAGCCCAGGAAGAATGAACGAGAGATGATGAAGGGGTATGATACACTGAAGGTCCGCGTGAGCCAGGCCGAGGTAGGTCAGGCAATATCTCCAGTGATCTTCGTTTTGTAGATGTGCTGGAACCACGCCGTTGCCGGCTTGCAGTAAGGCTTGGCGGTGTCCCTCTCAGTTCTTGCTCCTGTAGCTGGACTATGCCATTCGTATCGGTCGTTACTTTTGAATCAAAGAAAGCAGGTCAGGGCACCTTCTCCCTAAAGATGATATTGAGCCTACTTACTTGGGATAGCAGAAGGATTCACCTCCTTCTTAACTGTTTTATTCGGTTGGACAGGCGGACAGATCCGCCGCAGCGTCTCAAGTACGTCTTCTTCGTCTACCAAGTCATGACGGTCCGTCGAGTCCACCAAGTCATGCTTGTTTCCAACACAAATGAATGGGAACGTTTTTTCTTGACCGTCTTCGAGCGGACACCGCTCGATAAAGGCATTGTACCAGCTCTCGATACGCTCTGCGGATGTACGCGAATTGCACGCGTATACTATGATGCAGGCATCGGCGCCTGAGTAGTGATAGCTGATTCAGCATTGAGATTCCTTCAAATTTATTGTCTAGCATACGCACCTCGATAGAATGCAGCACCTAGTGCCTGTAGAAGCAGAGAACAGCAAGCATGTCAGACGAGACTCCCCGCTTGAACGTGATCGGACAAAGGCAGGTGTACTGCATACCTGAAAGCGTTCCTGACCAGCTAAATAGGACATAGTTAGGAACAGGACAGCCTATCATTAGACGGATCCATCGTTGAAGTTGCCTACCTGTATCCCACAACTGCAGAGACATCCGTGTAGGCTTGCCATTGCCACTTGTGTCAGGCGAGTCAATGGTCTTAGTCGTGAAGTCTGCCCCGATAGTGGCTAGATAGGCTTGAGAGAAGCCTTTAGGGCCCCTGAAGTATCTATTGCGAATAGATGTCTTGCCTGAAGCAGCCGTATGTATATATTCAGCCCAGCTGTTAAATATCGCAACAGCAGTATATGGGATCACTGACCGACACTCGCACCGCCTATAAGGACGATCTTGGCTGTCTGCGGTGGATCGTCCGGGGAGTACGGCGAGCTAGATGGACCAGGCTGAGGCACATCTGTGCTTCTCTCGGCATAGCTGGCCATTGCTCAGTCATGACATAGTCAAGCATGTGTGTGTGCATGGCTGCTCCGCAAGAATGACGGCTGTCGAAGGAGGATGATCGGAATCCGCCACCCATTACAGAGCAGGCATTTCGGAGCATGTGCATCTCCTGCCTTTCTTGCGTTCAGAGTGTAAATCCGTTTATTGATCCATTTCACTTCAGCTGTGCTTGATTCTTATCCAACCGGGCAGAAGAATATGACTCACGTACATCCTGCCGTTGGTACGAGCCAACGCGGTCAAGCTACCGAACTCTCAAAGAGACTCGGTAACTGGACACAAGAAGAGCTACAGCGGCCTATATGTGCGATTTGCTCCACTCAGACCTCGTATAGCGGGCCCGACCTTCAGCTGGATAGCCAAGATTCCGATTATAAATGGTGAGGCGGAGATAATTCCGTGCGGTTGGTTATATGCCTGCATGACATACTAATTGCAGTTGCAAATGATAGCGTCATATGCAGCGACCCAAGACAATACATAGGTACTTCAGGCCAGAAGTGGACAACTCTGGCGAAACTCCACATTGAACAAAAGGAATACCATAATGATTTTGCTGAACTGATACCTGGCAAAGTATGGTCATTCAAGACAAGACCGTCTTTCGGCATAGGACAGCGTGCTTTCCTTCTGAAAGATCTCGCTATCGATGGACTGGTGATGTGGGACTGTGTCGCGTATATCGATGATGCCACCATCAATAAGATTGATGAGCTGTCAGGTGGAAAAGGTATCTCACACACGATCGTTAGCCATCCTCATTACTATTCAACGACAGCAATCTGGACTGCAGCTTTTCCGAACATGAAACTATGGCTAGCAGAAGTCGATTTCAACGACTGGCACCAAAGACAAGATCTCGTCCAGGCGAAGGCAGATCCATCGAAGCAGTCCCATACTTTCGCTGCGTCAATAGCAAAGCAAGTCGAGCTCGTCAAGGATGAACAGACTCTTCTACCTGGCAGCTCAACGACAAAAATACTTCTACTAGGTGGTCACTTCCCCGGATCATTGGTTCTGCTTTGGGAGGATTGCCTATTCATTGCAGACACCGTACAAGTCGTTCCAAGTGGCTTGTACAAATCGGCCGAACCTCAAAGGGCAGGCGTGACGACCTTCAGCTTCATGTGGAGGTGAGTATCGCTGGATCTGATTGCATCTGGCCCCTGATTCTGACTCCGGCTCCGTAGCTATCCGGATCAGATACCTCTCAGCGCAGCTGAAGTCATGAAGGTGTGTCAGCCTCTCGAGCACGTCAGCTTCAACAAGGCATTCGGGGCTTTCGAAGGCTTTGACGTGTGGGGCCACGCAAAGGAGAAAGTATTTCAGAGTCGCGATATTGTCGTCCGGCGATTGCAAACTCAGTAACTGGTGTAGCTGTACTTCTATGTCAATCTATTCGAGATACTCAGAATGTCATTCGCAGGTGATAATATGTGTGACAAAGGCTCGCATGATCCTATTAGATGTATGATCCCATAGCAATGAGGGGTTGGGAAGCGGTACTTGGCAATCGTCAAGAATTTTCGACAGCTTCGGGCTTACAAGCAAAACCCACGGGGGATTAGTCTTCTTGTTCTCCTCCTTCTTCTCGAATTTGAAGGATGCGGCGGCGGATTTATCATTTCTGAGGGAGAAGGGTCAGGATGTCCTGGAACATTGACACTGCCCTCTTCCCGTTGCATATAGTAGGAATGGAAGACGGGATCATGATCACTTTGGTAATCCTCAGCATCGCCAAACGTTGGGGCTCGAGCAAAGTAACCTTCTACAGCTTCTTGACCGGGCGGGAGAGGGTTAAAGCTTCCAGTGTGAATAGTAGAACGTAATAAGCCGTACAAGGGATGTTCACCATAATAGAGTGTTGGAATGTCAGAAGCGTGTATCCACCCAGGAGGAGGCGAAGGCAATCTGGGAACAGAAGGATGGCGCTCAAAGAACGCAGCGAAAGGGTTGGTGCCATAGGGAGGAAGCTGAGACCAGAACCTCTCGTCACTCATTACATGATCCAAGAGGACTGTTCAGATATATGAGATTAGCTGATAGCTCGGAGTCGACAGCGGACAGCAGCATGAATTATCTTCTCACTTTGTCTGTCTAATGTGCGAGCAAAGCTTAGCTCAGCAGGGTGGCAGCTGCGAAAAGCCCAGAATAGCAAGTCTGCAGTCTGCATGAACTGATGGCAAGCATATCGTGATCAGCATGCAATTGCTAGCATAAAGAGGGTCAAATTTGCACCTACACGGGCCGTTTGTGCAGCTGCTGCCCGTCCCTGAAATACAGCGGAACTACCGGGTTCGCCGGAAAGGCCAGCCTCTTGCGCCGATAGATATATCCGTGGAGGGGTAGGACGGTCAGTCACAGTGGAAATGGGATCTACTTGGCTTCTGGGAGGCACCTGCGAGGCGGTGTAGAATGTATGAGAGGTATCTGGAACAGCAGCAGCAGGCATAGATGGCGCGTTGTTAGCCTCATAAGGTGGGTCCGGTCGAAAGACGTATGCATTTATAGCAGCTTCCTCGTTATGTTTGGCATCCTCGAGCAGTTGGCACATGTCGGCATGATGATTAGATGCGAGGGTAAGTAGGTTGAATGCCTGAATGCGTGCGCGCTCAGCCTGTAGGCGCATGGCGTGAGCGGTCTTGACTATAGAAATCAAAGAAGAGAATCAGCTTGAGTGGAAGTCTTGAGAAAAAGGTAGTTGTCCGCGTACCTCTAATTTCTAGAGTAGACTGTAGATACGAGTCCGACATGGTTTATGAAACGAGGTTTGCAGAATGCAGAAGAAGAGAAGCAAAACCTGCGACTGAGAGAACCTTTCATATCCAGAGGCTGCTGTTTGTTATGCTGTATCTTGATACGACCTGTCGCTATGGAGATTTGCCTTCTTTTCAGGATTGACAAAGAACCATCATGAACATCAGGCTTTGGCTGGCGGTGATTGATCCGACAAGGCAACCGACCATACTGTTCCATAATCTGTCGTTACTTGTGACAGAGTATGGTGCAGTGTGGTGGTGCGCAAGCCTGCTGTCATGAGGTGCGAGAGAGCAAAGAGGTTCAAAGAGCATTCGCCGGTAGAAGATGTACAGCGGCTCGATCAGACAGGTGGAAAAGTGAATATGCTTTGTCCATTGCTGCTGAAAAGCAGGCTATACGCAATCAGGGCAGGTTGCTGTGACTACGGCGTACCATGCCACTCGAACAATGATGTCAACTGCCAGAGGTGTGCTGTGTGGTGACGGGCAGGCAACGATGAGACTTGCACTGCAGTCTCATTTGTACATGGGTGGGCAATAATGACTGCCGACGCCGGAGACTACCGAGACTGCCATATGAGCCAGATTTGGAAAGGCACATGGACACATGCACTGTGAACAGCTTCTCCAGCTTGTTACGGAGCGATATGAGCGATAGCATGCGTTCATGATGGACGCGAGGCACGTTCGCCAGCTTGTGCGAGAGGAACATGGAAGAGTGAAGAAGCAACGGGAAGCAAAGCCGCACATGCAAGATAGCTAGCTCTGTAGCGATGCTTTGGAGCATCAAGCTGAGACACTGTCCCAATCTAATTATATACATACACTCTCCCACCGGCTAGAAGTCATGGTGATGCTCCTCGGCCATTTTACACGTTTACGCAATGCGCGGTCGAGGCTAATTCGCTTGGAACGTGCAGGCTGCACCAGGCCAGCCGGAGATCCAGCAGGGTTGAACGAGGACGGCATCATTGTACAGTGATGCTCTGAAAAGCTGTTTCTACCCTTTCTCTTCTCCTTCTTCTTCTTTTTCTCCATATCTTTCCCGCGCAGGTGTTTCATTCCTCCACTCTTCCCACAGCACTCCCTTCTCCGCGTTCGTCGTCCTGCAACACACACAAGTGACACATCGCCGAAGCTATGCGTTTGTCGATCATTGCAGCTTTAGCTGCTTCTACTGGTGCTCTCGCAAACCTCAATATCATCTTGACAAACGATGAGTGAGTAGCTTACCTTCTCCTTGCTTGCTCCTCTGCCAGTCCTGCTGACAGCTGTCCTGTCCCTGTCACTTTGTCGCGTCTTTCCAGCTCTTGGGTCAGCGCCAACATCAGAGCTGCGAAAACAGCCCTTGAAGCTTCAGGACATAAAGTACTACTGCTAGGTCCTCTAGACCAACAGAGTGGCAAGGGAGGCGAGTGTCTGCCATTCCTTCATAGTATTGAGTACGATGCGCTAGCTGACACGTGCCTTTTCTCAGGTACCGTCGTGCTGCCAACTGTCAATGTTACTGCAGAGGGCGGTAAATATGGGTGAGACTGACTTACTTACAAGACAGGCTTTGCCGTGTTCGTACAAAGCACGAGAGGGCCTGCAACGCGCAGTAGCGAACTTGACTGACTTTTAATATGGTCACCCTCCGTCGCCTCCCATCATATTTATAGATTCGTCGCCGAAGGCTCGCCATACTACGGCTACAACGAGACAGATACCTCGCTCAGATATTTCAACGGTACACCTGCCGCTGTAGCTCTATGGGGTCTCGTTGATCTCGATGGAAGCATCAAGAAGTTCTTCGGCGGAGAAAAGCCAAATCTCGGTAGGTCACTTCGGAACTGTAACGCTTGAATACATAGATGTATCAGGGCTGAACTGTGATCTTCCTCATACTCTAGTCGTTTCTGGGCCCAATGAAGGTTGGTTATAGTCTTCCTTGCCCATTGTCACACTGGTCAAGGCTAAATTTCTAATAATTTGGATTCAATGCAGGAAACAACCTCGGACCCTTCCTGTATACCCTCAGCGGCACCATCGGCGCTGCATATGCATCCATCGAATATGGTATTCCAGCAGTGGCATTCAGTGCCGGCAACAGCACCCAGCGTCCTTTTACAGATATCAACTACAACAACCCATATGATCCAGCTGTGCTAGGTGGTAAATTGGTAGCTGGACTAGTGGACGCACTAGCCGATGGATGGGATAAGAATGGAGACGCTCAATTATTACCTCCTGGTATTGGGTTGAATGTCAACTTCCCGGTCCTGAACTCCACTTGCTCTTATGCTCCTTATACACTTTCACGTAAGTCTGAGATCTTTCCTCATTCGAGGAAACAAAGGCGCAAGCATAGAGGCCGATGACTGTACTTCGTTGCTTCTGATATACCCAGGCTTGACGGGAGGAGCAATCGTCGATGGCTTTGAAATCAACGAGAATGGCTTCCCTACATACACAGATGTTGAACGACCAGGGTACGTATACTTTTGCTTGAAAACGCTCATTTACTATGCGTTGATCATCGCTATACCTAGCGCATAAGCGAGTCAGGCACATCGATGATCAAAGCATAGCCGATGGCTACCTGTAAGCTAGGATTGTGCATGTATAGCTGACTGTGTGCGCTTGCCTCTCGAACAGTCTCAACACCTGCATCAACGGAGATTGCTCACTACCGGGCGAGACAGACGTAGTAGAAAGCTGCAAGTCATCAATTAGCGTCTTCTCCGTGAGTAGTTCATCTATCAGCACTCTATAGTCTCACCAAGCAGCTAATGCGATTCCGATTTTTTTTATTGCTACACAGACCGACTATGATGCACCCACTAAATACGCACAGCCAGTACAGGAACACGTAAAGAACAACCTTGCCAAGAAGGCCAATAAGCGAATGAAGCGAGATTTAAACGCTAAGATGAGCCGACCTGTCGCTTTCTAAGCGCAAAAAAGTCCAATTGAGACACCCACCCATATTCAAAAGTACAAGGTATATCCCTTCTAGACGACGTATTGCGCAAAACTTAAGGGCGGTTTAGCTGGACAAACCGTAATAATAGAACATCACCCTCATTTTCGATTCTCACTTCAGAATGAGTCCGATCCATCGGGTTTTTAAGTAGACAAACACAAAAGATATCATCGGCATCTAAGCCATCACGCAATAGACTTGTATCATACTTTAGAAGGCGGACCGCACGTCACAGTCAACAATCTTCGTAGGAGAAGCCACTTTCAGCTTTTGTTTACATCTTGCAGGCCTGTGTACCACGATGTCCAATCCGCACTGCAATTCAAAGAGGTTCGACATTTGGCAGGAAGTATGGACAAGAATAAATAGAAATAAAAAGAGTACTTCGTTGCGTTGCGTTGACTCAAGGAAGAAACGGTAAGGTACTGCTTTCGATTAAGAACTACGATTCAAAGAAGAAAGGCATCTGTCTTTGTGGATCTAACCAGCCATGATCTGTTTGCAAGCTAGTCAGCTTTGGAATCTTTCACCCCACTACAGACCAGGGTCGGAAGTAAGATCGAAAGCAAAGCTTACCTCTCTAACGAAAGCTCTATAGTCAATCGTGCCATCTTGTCCCACTCTGACACCAGCCAGTATTTCATCTACTTCCTGATCCGTCAATTTCTCTCCCAAGTTGGTGAGCACATAGCGCAGTTCACCGACTCCAATTGTGCCTGTTTGATCTTTATCGAACACAGCGAATCCGCGAATGAATTCCTCTGCATCGCATTGATTCGCGGTGTTCGATGATGGGCCGATATTGCGAAGAATAACAAGGAGTGTGTTGATGTGTTGAAAGATGTCGTGCCCGCATTTCAAGTACAAAGCCAGTCCATTTTCAGAGTCGCGTGATCAGAATAGGGGTGTCACCGGTATAGACGATGGATGGATGGATATACGTCAATCAGCATGGGAGGTGCCTGAACATACATAACACGGATATCAGCGCACCCTCTGATCCAGCAGACTTGTATCCATCGGGACGGTGCAGTATTCCAGTGAATGTATCGTAGTCGACTGGGTTGTTATTCCACCACAACGCGTGAACAGGCATAGGCATAGGCAATCAACAAAGCAGTCAGCCGGTCAGTTCAGTTATATGACACCAATGGAATAGCACCCACTGTCCCGCGGATGCTGAGATGCCAGCTCGGCCACCTCAGCCTGAGTAGGGTTCTGGCCCAGTGCTCTGAGCAGGTCTCCGAGCGATTCACTTGGGATGGATCCAGTGCCTCGTTTATCGAAGAGGGCGAATGCTTCTCTGATTTCAGCGTCTTGGGACTGGAGAGGCGGTATGGTCTGGATTAGATGTGATAGATGTATATCTGCAGGCTGTTGTGCTCACCATGATTGCTGTAATGGAAGTTGGTTATGGTCGATTGCGATGTAGAGAAGCAAGGCTTGAAGTGAAAGAAAAGAAAGAGCAAGAGGACATTGCTGTATTCACTCCAACACCATCTATCACATCCAACAAGCAGCCATGCAGCGCACTTGCATAAGATGTATGACCACATCAGCTCGCTCATTCCTCCCTTCTCAAGCTTCGACATCATCCAGCTCATCCTCCATCTCAAACCATCCACAGCTACAGGGTAGGCCAGTCATACCCGAACTCAACCATGTTGATCCTGAATTGAGAGAATTGTTGCGTCGTCCTTTGCAATATGCTGCTGTCTACTATGGGAATGATCCAGGTTAGTCCTCTGTCCCTGTCTCTTTCTCTCCCTACATCTCTGTCCTGAGCTTCAACTGAAATTCTGTACTTTGATCTAGATGAAGTATTCAATGACAGGCCATCAAGTGTAAGCAGCAGCAGCAGCAGAAACAGCACAAGCACAGCAGCTTCATTCGCAAAAGTAGCTCAAGATGTGACACGCAACAACAACTTCTCTTCTCCTTCCTCTTCTTCTTCCTCTTCCTCCGCCTCTTCATTCGCATCAGCATTAGCGACACCTGAGCCTCCTCAAAAAGTAGAAAAGACAATTGAAATACCACTACTAGAAGACCCTTTAATCACATTCCTAACGAATCTAATGATGAAAGATGGTAAAAAAGCAAGAGCAAGGAATCATGTATCCACTCTATTATCGACATTAAGACAGCGATCATCAGCATTACCAATGGCACAGCTACGAGAAGCGATACGATTAGCTTCCCCCTCTATCAGACTTACACAGCAGAAAAGAGGTGGTAAACAGGTTGCTGTGCCTATTGCTCTAGGTGAAAGACAGAGAGTTCATAAAGCTATCGATTGGATACTCGATGCTAGTGATAAGAGGAAAAATCCCAATGCAGGTGGAAGTAAAGTGTTTGGAGAAAGAGTCGCGCTGGAGATTGAAGCTGTACTTAATGGTACTTCTGAAGTACTCAAGAAGAAGGAACAGCTACATGCTACCGGTACTGTCAGCAGAGCGAACGTCAATGCAGGGTCAAAGAGGTAGTCGGATCGATGAATGTGGGGTTTAAATCGTTACAGAAGAGACAAGAGTCAATACGAATGCATGCAGCTGCCTTGGAATACGACATGGAGGCAGTATTCTCTGTTCATATAGACAGGACTATGGAACTGCATGCAAACGGAAAGCTTCTCCTTACTGCGCAGGTGTCGCATGTGAAGTAATAATACAGATTGTACAAATGCAGGACTTTGCGACAGAGAGTCCCTAACTTTCCTGATCGGAAGATCTTGCTTCTTTTCTATATCTGCTCTCGTTGTTCCTCGCTATCCTCCTTTGGCCGCTCGCGTATCTCCTCCCATTCGCTTCTCTAATCATTATTATGCAGCTTTAGGCCAGCTCTCTTTTCCATCATCGACCGCTTTCCTCAATTTAAAAATAACATCACTTGGATTTTCAGCGTTGAAAATAGCAGTTCCAGCTACGATAACGTTTGATCCTGCGTCTGCGCATGGTTTTACTGTCTTCTCACTTAGTCCTCCATCTACTTGGATATCTTTTCCGGGGAAGCGAGCTCGTAATTCAGAGACCTGCGATGGTATTACAACCCATAGACATAGGCGGAAAATCAGCTTTGGGATTTGATTTCTTATCATCATTCTTGCATGGCCCGAACAAATACTTCTCGCTTGCGAGAGGTCAAAAGGTTGCGTGGTGTTGAGGTGAAAGAAAACGCACCTTTGGCACACACTCAGCCATGAACTTCTGTCCTCCACGTCCAGGAACGACAGTCATCACAAGTAGCATATCGGCTTTGTTTCCAATGGCGTCTGTGATGGCAGTAGAAGGGGTATGAGGTGACACTGCGACACCGCATCTCATGCCGTGTTGATGAATTAGGTCGATAACGCTGTCCGCTCCTTCTGCGTATTATTGAACGATAGTGTAGATGACGTTGAAGGGCGAGCGTGGCGAGTAGATAGGAGTGACTGAGTCAGCTGCTTTTTGTTCTTTCAGGATGAATTAATCGAGTAAAGTGTTCTAGACGTACCTTCTCCCGTCGCTTCGATATGGAAAGTATACGACTTGCCGCCGGCATCAGCGACGTCTTTGACCCACTGTAGGTAAACATAACCAGAGAGTGCGTGAGCAAATCAGCCAGTCCGTGTAATTGAAGAGATTTCAATAAAGCTATGAGAAGGCCAAGTCGACTCACCCGCGCTGGATCAGCTACCATCATGTGGCAATCCATAAATGCGCCAGTGACTGAATCCGAGACGCTCTTCAAGACGGGTGCGCCTGTATGGCATCGATAGCAGTTCATTTAATAGAAACAGAGGTAGAAGAGCAAGTTTGCGCGGTACGTAGTGGAGGGGATATATGAGAAAAGTGAACATTATAATGTCAGAGCTTGTCACGCATTTGTGAGACGAAGGCGAGCAGACTGACCGATAGTGATGTTGGGGACAAAGTGACTGTGGAGCGGTCATGATAGTTAGAATGATGTATCTTGACGTGGTGTGCTATTCGAAGCAAATTTGAGAAGAGTAGTCGCGTAAGCTCACCCATCCATGACATCTTAAATAGTTGAGTGTTTTTTTTGTGGAGATTACAGCGAAAGACCATAGGAAGACAAGTTAAGCAAGGGAGAATGAATAGGTCATTAGAAATGTCAAAAGTCGCTCAGGGCGAGGCTGCCTACTTACCCATATGAAGCCAATCTGCGCCGTCCTTGATCATCCTCGTGCATTCAGCAGTGAGCTTTCCAAAATCCGAAGCTAGGATGGAAGGAGCGATCTTCGCTGTCGGTGAAGTAGTTGTTGACATTGTAGCAGGTATCCGTAGTATGTCTATGCTGGAGTCCTTGTGCTGTGTTCCTAAGGGTGAGAAATAAGTTGGATGAGGTAAGAGAGAGAAGTGACAGGACACGGATAGGATGAAGCTTCTTTCTTTTTGATCTAGACATCAACAAATAAGAAGAATGAAGCTACCGTCGACAACATCCTGTACATCATGTATCCTGACTACCTCTACATTCTTCGTGTCAGAAAGCTCGTCCTGCTCCGCTCAAGAAGCTTCAATTGATCATGTTACGCTACAGCAACGCCGCGAGCTACACCAAGGATGCAATGGGAGGCAGTGACAGCAACAAGTACAAGAAGTAGGACATAGAGCAGTTTAAGACACAGTGGCTACTGGCACAGACACGCCAGTCACGGCTATGACCACCTCGGTCCTGAAAACTGTCCGAGGTTAGCAGCATCCGTCTGATCATCTCGCAGCCTTCGGGCGGCAACGTCTTCTCGAACCGGTACGGTATTGCTGTCACAGCTCTGCAACCGCGCTAGTCAAGAAGAGATCTACCAGATCGTCCATCATGCTCCTCTCCTGGCGAAAGCCCTATGCCTATTGCCCTTCCTTCCCGACATACCCAGATTCACGCTACTGGTAGGAGATCTCTCTCCTCGGTACCCTGTTTCAAACTGCGCTACGTGCTTACAAGGGTGCAAAGAGCGCAGGAGGATGCAGAAACGCAGCATGGCACAGCTGTCCGCTCGAACGCTTGCTGGTGGTACCACTGTACCGGTGCTCGACTTGCCTTCATAGTCGTCAGCATGGAAGCCGATTGGCAATAGTTACCAGTCACCCACGCCTGATGTGTCTTCCGGAAGATAGCAAGTTGACATCAAGACCGTCGTTGTTTCGCACCGTTGACAGGATAGAGAGGAGTGTCACGCAGTGATAGGAGCAAGCATGCATGTGCATCTCTTTGGTCAGTTCTGGCTGGAGAAGTTTGCATACTCCGACACGGACGAGGTTACAGCGGCCTCCGCCATCGTATCGAGAACAAGGGCCGACGCTGGAGGGCGGGAAGAGCGCGGTGGGGTGATTGGATATATTGCAATTCATTCCATCAGTCGCTGCATAGGTCAAAGAAGGAGCAGGTATATCAGACTGGTCATGTCCATCTACCATACTTTCGCTACCACAGCCTATTTCAGCCCTCTCACGTCGCGGAGCATCCACTGGGCTGAGTCGGCTGACAAATTTACGCACAAGCCTTGCTTATGTCAGCCTTCTTCTTGTGTGGTCACGAAAACCTTCGTAGACTAACCTTCTCCGACCCCGAAACATACGACATTCGTTCCTTCTAGCGCGAGTGCTCAGCATGGCAACAGCCGGCTCTTCCACTTGACAACGACGACACTCCCTTGCGTCAAGTGGGCTGGGAGTCGACAGAGCGTGGGCTGCCGATACAGCCAAAGAGAATGTTACCGCGTGACTGTGTTGACCTTTTCAGCCTCGACTCCAGCTTTCATCTCGCGTTTCACTGCTCTAATCCTCTGACGTTCAACTCTAGATACGGAATACAGTAGACAGGTTCCTCTGGAATTCTGTGTCAGCCGGACACTCCCCCCTTTGAAACGAAGCTGAAACCTGAAACCACCCTTTGTCTCCCTCACAGCGGGCCTCAAGGCAGAGTACAATCTTAAGGCGAATACGAGAAGATACCGAAGCATATAGGTACCGCTGCATCGCATTGCACAACGTCTACAGCAAGGATTTGACCTAGTCACGGAAGAAAGGCCGACTGCGCAACTCGTATTTGCTCTACCTGGCTGCTCTTCAGAAATACTTCATCAACACCGATACCATCCATACCTCCCAAGATACAGCGACAGGGTAAGGCGGTCACGAAAAAAGAAGAACGAGTCAGACAAGTCTCATAGCCTCCATCGTCGTCGTCGTTGTCGTGACCTCCCAGCATCGCTTTCGAATTCTCCAGATACGGCGGAAAATAAAGTCACGGTCTCATCTGACCGTCAAGTGAGCTTGCATATATTCCCAGCTGACCTCTACCTCGGAAACGAGGAATGTTGTCGGACAATGATTCTGAAACACATCAAGAGGGAGCATGCGTGGGTTGAGGTCGTACTTTTGGCTGAAACTCTCCTCCTCCACTCTTTACTTTCTCTTCACCCCTCCTTTATGTCACTTTCAGCCCGCACCTCACTCCACGTGTGACAACTTGTTTCGAAAGAGAGCAACGCCACTGCTCTACTCGATCCATACACTCAAGAGGTTAGTCTCTCATTCAAGAGGCAGCACTGCACTTGTGCTGCTACGGAGCAGTCATGCTGCCCACTCCGAAATCATCTGCTATACCGTTTGCTGGTCCTGTTCGCCGCAAAACCTGTAAGTTCGGACACATCAGTCGGGCGAGCTGTCTGTTTCACAATGTGTTTCACATGACAGCGGCTGCCTCGGCGCACAGCACTAGATTGGATGAGCAATGTACTGAGCATTTATTGGCTTGTTTGATTGGAAACAGTTTCACCTCCAGGCAGTCAAAACCTACCTCGTCTACCTGGCTTGTCTAGTCTCCTTTCATTCGGGGGCGGCAGCACCGGCGGCAACGACGGCCTTCCATATGGAAGTGATGATAATATTCAGGATGAGCCTCGCTCACTGCCAAGTCTTAAATCGCTCAACATATTGCCCTTCACGCCCTTGGAGAGACTGTCGAATGGACCCGGTCAGGCACTATCAGAGCATGATGACCAGGAACCTTCGGGGGAATACCGCCGTCCTGCACATGGACCTGTATGGGGCCCAAGACCGAGTATGAACCTTACAAATCATTGTCCCAGACCTAGCAGTAGTACGAGTGCATGCTCGAGCAGCACAAGTCTCACCACGAGCAGCAGCTACAGCAACAAGACGGTCTCAAGCGAGAATCATCAAGGTCATCTTGCACATATCGATTCGAGGCCTTGTTTGTATGGCTCTACATCAGGCGAGCGACATCAAAGTCGTCCATCGACTTCATCTTCGTCTCTTCTAAAAGACAATGTTCATCCCTTTTCATATTCGTCCACAAGGAACCAGATACGTCAAAAACCCCTCCCTCTTCGTTTAGACTCGCTGGCCTTGCTCAGTCCGCACTCGCCTGATCCAAGTGCAACACCAATCGCATCAAGGAGTTACGTTCGAGAGCCAGAATCACTACCTCGCCCTGCACCCTCTAGATCTATCACTCCTCAATATTCTTCCTCTCTACCTCGGTCATTTAGTAGCTCACGGACAACATATCAAGCTAGTCCCGAGACAATTGACAGTGATACAATGTCAGACGTTCCCGATGAGCAGCATTCGCTTGATAGCTCTTCGCAATGTTCTCGCTCTGTTCCTGCTAACCTACCAGGCACCCGTGATGCGTACAACTCATATGGACAATCTTACTCTTCTCCGCAAGACCCGCCCGTCTTGCTTAGACATAGCCAATCTTCGCCATACGGATCGCAACCATCTTACCACCCTTACTTCCCTTTCCATCGAGTCCAACAACATCCCACTGCCACTTCACAATCCTTCAATGTTCCACTGCAGAGCCGTCCCTCCAGATTATCTAATTCAAACGGCTTGCAATTTGGCTCGGAACGACAGCAATCGTACCCTGGTTTACAGCATGCGTACGCTACACCTGGGAGACTATTCACTTCCGCAGCTCAAAATGTGCGTAGCAAGCGTGACAATACCAACAAGACTGTCTCACGACGTAAAACATCTGGATCTTTGACCGGATCAACAACTTATCAAAGCTTGCCAGCGGATCTCCAGCAGGACCTCGGTCCGTCACTTAAACGACAAGCTGAGGAAATGAAGCCTACCTCATCGAGCGAAGGGAATAGACCTTATGCTTGTCCAGGCTGTGACCGCAGCTTTGCACGTCGATATGATAGGAATAGACATGCTCGGAAGCATACGGGTGAAAAGGTTAGTGAATGTCAGACAGCTCCATCGTAAGTCTTTTCCGTCTTGAATAGAGGCTGATGCCCTGCGTCTTCGCTATCTTGTAGCCTTACGTCTGTGCAAACCCAGAATGTGAAGGGGATTTCATCAGACCAGATGCTTTACAGTGAGTTGATCTGCTCTGTCAGCAGAAAGTCCTATTTCACCAAGCACTGTCACATTGCAGGCGCCACTACAGAAGCAACGCGAAATGCGAAGGCTTTCGATATAATCAGCGATCGTACTCAAGCGAGAACTGAAAGCGAAAAGGTACAGGCCGCACGTCGTCTAGTCCTCAGGAAGCACACAGGCAATGAAAGCAGTTCTCCCGTGTCATATCTCCATTTACTAAATGTCTAATAGCACAAAGGAATACAAGCCCACAACCTCTAGCTGATTACAAAGATAATGATAACCTGAATGAAACGATAATGTGAGGTTGCACAGAGTTGAATTTAGCACCATTCTGAAGTTCTGTTGGGCAGGAACCTGTCGATGGTATCGGTAGTATGAAGCCATGCCGTCTTTGCTCCATCGCAGCCATCAAGTCTCGCAAGTTTTCTAAAGATGATAATCTTTGCCAGTTGCTCGCCTTTTCCATACATCGCCGATGAAGCAGTCCAGTCGGCTGCAAAGAGTCGTGTCAGGAGACTTTTCGTACTGAAGGACGCAAGGGAACGGCTCACCCATTGTCTTGCATGACCACTCTAGGCTCCTTCTCCTTGTCAGCAGGATTTGTGAATAAGATGTTTTCGTTCTATGAAGTAGAAACGGTCTCAACCAGACCTCTGGACAAGCTGCAACCGACAGAAAGCTACTTACAATACCAAGAGATAGGTGGATTCCAGCTGGTTCAGGAATGTATGCCCTTGCTGCTGGTTGCTTGTTAAGTAACGAACCAATGTTCGCAACGATGGTGTCGGCTTGGAACCAGCCCCTGTGGAACAGCAGAATGGGCGGTCAACATGAGGAACGACGACATCCACGACATGACGACTCTTCTTACGGTCGAGCAGCTTTATGGGCGCCGGTATCAGCGACATCACCCAGTGCGAACACGTGTGGAAGTGCAGGGTCAATGACTTGTAGAGTTGGCTTGACTTTGATGAAGCCCCTTGCATCAACGCAATTCGGCGCTGATGCGGCGACAAACTGAGAATTTGGCGTTTGACCAGTAGATACAATCTATAACACAAACTGAGTCAGTCGTTTTCAGCCTTCCTTTTAAGTCTTAGGGTTGGAACGCACAGCAAGGTCGGCCTCAATTTCGCCGCCATCTAGCAAATTGATATTGAAAGTTGATCCATCATTCGGGAAGCCTTCCTGAGGTATAACCACGCGATGCCCAAGTACAAGATTGATACCTAAAGTCTTTGCTCTTTTCTCGATGGCATTATGGAGATCCTTATGGAAGTTGTTCATAATTTGGGTGCGCGAGTGTACGAGGGTGACATCCTTGGAAGGATACAGCTCTTTGATATCAGTGGACATCTGGACGCCAACTGCTCCTCCACCGATGATGACGATCTTGTTGGCTTTCTCGACTTGACTGCAATGGTTGAAAAGGTATTGAAGTCCAGCATCTTTTCCTTCTGTGGGTAGGGTAGATGGGGGCGTGTATCTTGCGCCAGTAGCGATGACCTTGAAGGCGGAAAAAGAGTGAGACTGTTACAATGATTGATTTGAAAATCATAAAGCTCACCAGGAACTCAAATGAGACTTCATCCGTAAAGACACCATCGAGCTCAATCTTTCGATCAAGTCTGACTTTATTCTTCGTAAAGTCAGTAGCTTTAGCTTGAACGACCCATCCTGAGCCTTCAGGGCAATCTTTGAAAGTACCAGGGTTGAAAGGAATGAAAGCTTTCCTCTTGTCGATTATTCCTGAACCATCTTTGTTACCGGATGTAGGCTCCCATCGTGGATCTGAGGAACCCTTGGTGACGCTGAACCGGGGGAATGCGAAAATGTGCTGGAAGTGAGAGTTCTTCTCGATAAGTAAGATACGATGTGTCTTGTGATACGCCGGCGCGAGTAGCTGAGCAGTTCGGGTACCTGTGTTGAAGAGCAGTGCAACAAGGGAAAAACGATCGTTCCGGGAAGAAGCGGCAGTCGGCGTAAGAAGCGAGAAGAAGACAATCAGCAGGAAGGAGAGGGACGAATGCTACGGATGGAAGACTTACCAACGAAGCTGCCACCGACTACGACAATGTAAGGCTTGACCGCAACTGAAGCTGGACCACCCATGTTGGCTGACCACCACGCAGCAACGAGAGCGAGCGAAAACAAAAGGAAGGCCGTCAAGCCGAGAGCGGTGTCCTGAGGAGAGAGGAAGCCTGTGATGGAGGTGGGGATGACAGGCATGAAGGAGACTTCAGGCGGAGAGGAGAATAGATCAATATGAATGTATAGGAGGAGAAGAGAAAGAAAATCAAGAGCCGACCCACTTTTCCCTCCTTTTTCTCTGACAAGGCCGGCATCTTTTGATCAATCTCAATCTGATTTGATCAAACTACGCCCGCCGACTCGGCCGATGGCAACTCGCTCATCCGAACCGCGTGCAGAAGGACGCGAATAAGTCACGCGTTGAGGGCTGAATTTACAACGACAAGCCTCTCTCGAATGATTCTCGCCAGTGTCAGCATCTGGGAAAGGCTACTCTGTCGGCTTTTGTAGGTCTTTTGATGACACTGTGTTTTCCGACTTGTATCCCTGAGACTTTGTTCGGGCCTCTGCGGAAAGAGGTGGCCATAATTATACCAAAAGTTGTGCAGAGCTCGACAGTCGTACCTGCGCGAGGTCTTGAGTTGTAATATGCTGTGGTGCAAGACTTCCTTCTTGTTGTTTGTCGAGTCATTCGTAGCGGCGGAAGTAAATAGTCGAATGACAGTACGTAAAAGCCTACGAATAACTAATTGTACAGAGAATCAAATGGGCACTTCCCGAAAACGTCTTGCCTACTGCACCAACTACGTAATGACGAATGCTTTCAGAAGTGGTATTGAATTGGCGGTAAACAAGGTAGACTATATGATATCATGATCTGCGGTACGAATTTATGCTGGCAATCCCGGAGTCTTGAACAAATTTGTTGGGTATGCCATGCGAATCATGCTGTTCACGCGATGTAAGAATATGGAGCCATCAGTACGACTGCATGAAAAGACGTGATCCTTATACATAAAATGGGGTTAGACTCACGATGAAGAACGAATAGATTAGGCAGGCCGACAACTCTTGCGCCCAACCTCTTAGCGAGAACACCAAAGGCCTCCGTTTCAAGTTGATTCTCAAATATCCAACTAGGGAAAATAGCTCCCATACGATGGACTTCCGCTCTCACAAGAGCAGCTACACCTCCTATTCCATCTAGTGGTTCAAGACGGCCGATATAAGCTGGTGAAGAAGTGTTCAATCGCTGGTCTGTAGGAGGGAGTGAAGCGATATATCTAGGATCGGATGAGAAGATTTCCGGTTGATCTTTGAACTTGATTGCTTGACCCGCTGAGCTCGAAGATGTATCTATGCCTTGTCCTGATGTCGATGAGAACTTCGTATCAGAAGGTGGTAAGGGTGATGAAGACGAGGATGATGATGATAAGGATATAGCTTGTGCGGTGGTATAAGGTGTGTATTGATCCGCTAGATGCATACGATGCATATGTTGCCAGATATTGCCTTCGATAAGAAGATGATCACTCGGCATATCCGCTTTTAATTTGAGACTTTCTTCAGTTTCAGACCAATTGTTCATGTCGAATCCAAGTAAGTTTCCATCTGGCAATCTCCTCATTGCGTTCGGTACGATGACATCGTTCCACTGGTTGTCGTCGCTGATCGCAGCTTTTCCTTGCTTGTCAGCTGTGATGGTGCTAGCAGTAGTCGTGCTTGAAGCGTCAAGAACACCAGCTTTGCCATACAGCAGGAGATCCTGGAACAGCGTAGGTGACATCTCTGCAATGTCACTATCTACCCAAAGCACCCAGTCGACTGTCGGTTCCAATGTAGCAGTGAGTAGATACGTTCTCGCTCTCGCCATGACTGATCTACGCTGCAGTTGAACAGGGTACGAATGTCGATTTGCACCATTGGGGACTTGCAGGTTGAAATCCTTGTGAAGCATCGAGATATGTCTGTATCGCTTGTCGTCATCTGCGTTCGTGCGGTCCTGTACTAATCGATGCAGGACATCGCCTGTATCGTCATCTTCGTCGCCGACGAGGAAGCCAAGGGATGTATTGGATTTGGGATGCGTTAAGGAATCGAGGACTTCGAAGAGGTGAGGTAGGTCTGGCGCACTATTGCGAAGAGGGCAGAGGATAAGGAGATGTAATGAATCGGAAGCGACTGGAGTATTTGCGATAACAGAGTTGGATTGGCTTGAAGATGATGATGAGGTGGAAGTAGATGAGCTTGAGGAGGAGGAGGAGGCGGAGGAAGAAGCGGGAGATGTGCCGGGAAGGGCATACAGCGGACTTGCAGGTGAGAAGTCGTGCAATGTGACACCGGTGTAAGGATCTTTAGCGAAGCTCTGCTGTGCGCCATGATATGAATCTGCTGCATCCTTCCTCGATAGAGTGATAGGTCTTCTCGCCCATCCTGCTTCTTGGAGCGCCTTCTCGGTATAGATAGGTGTACGCTGTACGAGACCTGTCGCGAGTCCAACAATAGTAGCAACTCCCAATAGTGCCAAAGCGAGTATTGCAAGCTTCACAAGTACACAGAGATGTGTTGCAAAGAATCTTCTATTGTTGCCGCCGCCGAGACCACCGGCGGCCGAAGTTGTCGGAGCAGGTGAGCACGGGTGAGATGAGGATGAGGATGAGAGACAGCACGTCGACCTGAGGGATGGAGGAGGGTGATAATGCTGATCATTATGGTACGAATGAGCTTTTCTCTTTTGCTTGCACGCGCATTTCTCGTTGTTGAAGCTGCTACTGCCATTGCTGGATCCGTCGCTCAGTGAACCGTCGTCCTTTTCGAGATAGACTTCGGCGGATGTACGCTGTTTCCCAGCGGCAGCAGCGGAATAGAGCGGGAGATAGCCTGAACTGTCCGATAGGGATGTTGAAGGCGATGAAGATGAGAATGGAGTAAGCTGGCGAGCAGCCCTGCGAGTCAAGTGGATGAAGCTCTCTATTGACCAAGGCGACGATGTTGATGAAGTGAGAAGGAGTGGTGACGGGCGGCGGGAAGGGTGCGAATGCGGGTGAGAGGCGTCACCATTGCCGGTGCATGCAGGATGTCTAGCATAGTGCGAGTCTACTGCTCTCTCCTTTCCCTTGCTGCTTGATGTGATCCCGGGATGGTTCACGCTGTCGCGAGGATGCTGTCGCTGCTCCTCTTCGCCGTGCTGCATGGCGAGCAGGCTTGAAGATGAGGATGAGCCAGCAGAGAGAGTGGGCGAATGGGATCTCGCCATGGTTGATGGTGATGGAATGCCAGCCTATTCCCTTCGAGGGTATCCGTGTATTCCTTCAGGTCTTGTGCAAGTCCATCCGGTTCCTCGTTCTCAATGGCCGAGATGCACGTATGAAACGTTACAAAAACACGGCCTTGAGCTTCGACCGCGATTAAGTACGCGGTGATGGGCAGCAGAGTGGTTGCACTCCTGTTGGTGTGATGGACTGAACGAGTGTCGGTGTGGCAGGCCTTCTAGTCGTCGTGTCGAAGATGCACGTCTCCAACCTGCAGCAATTCCTTCGTGTGCTTTTCTTGCAATCAAATCAGAATCCGGGGGACTGACGGGATGGTATGCATATGATGGAATAATGTCCCAGGATAAAATACATGCCTTTTACTGTGTATTCACACTTGTAAACTGATATCTGACATCTGCCTGTATCCTTGCCACTCCAAGCTCCAAGCCTAGAACGAGCTGCGCAAGCCGGAAAAGGAACAATATAAAGGCATGCATCATGTTCGGCCGAGCTTGCCATCTATTTGTTCAAATATTGCCCTATATCCATTCCTTAATTCTTGAAACCAACCGTACACGTATTTTTGGGCATACTCTGCACGTGTCAACCTGGAAAGCTCGCTATATCTGGCTCGTCTCCCTACCAATTCCACAACCGAATTCCGTAAGCTTCCAATATAGCTACTACTCGACTTATTAACTATGCCGCACAGCCCGCTTCTCTTGTTCAAAGCCATGTGGTATTCGAAACTCATCATGCTGTTATGTGTATTATTCACCCTATGTTCTTGACATCCAATACGCCAGGTAAGGTACCTCTCCGAATCATGGGTCTGCACTTGCTCTGTCATACGCGCCAAGAGTCGAGCACACCACCATGCACAGGGGCCGTGTCCTTCATTAAAAGGTCATCCGGCCCGTTAACTCTCCTCCCCTTATTGCTACTTTCTTCCTCACCCCCATGTCCTAACAATGGACTTTCTCGGTTCGATGCCTCGAGACCTACCATTCGTGTGTTGCAACGGAATACAGCCAGAGGAGCACACAACAACCCTTTTTGCAGTCCTCGTAATGCTGCCCCGATGGCGGATTACACTACACACATACAAAGTACAAATTGGGACCTGCTGCTGCTTTGCTCTCCTTTCTCTCTCTCTCTCTCTCTCTTCTCTCTCCATCAAACACCCCACAAATCAATTCCTCTTCCTATCAAACAGACAATCTTCTGACTCTGACCACCATGTATTCGCTGCGCATCCTGATTCTACTCGTCACGTTCGCGGCTCTTGGCCTAGGTAAGCATCACTTATGTTCCCCATCATCATTGCCAAGCTGACTGACTAGGCTCTATAACGTTTGTCACGCTGTCTACATTGTCGTCCTCCTTTCAGCCGATTCCTGCAAGCCTCGGGCACCTAAAAATTGGTGTGCAGGTGCCAAAATCACTTGCAGTACGTCTTCGGACAATCCCACTTATGCCACAATGGGACAGGTGAGTCTCCCAAGCCTGCCACGGCTTTATATCCCTGTACAATTTTGCATGATTAACTTGGAGGTAATGCCCCGTAGAAAAGAATGGCTATCTGTCGCTACTGGAACGACGAGAAGCTGAAGTTGTGCTCAAGAGTTGAGCCCAAACCTCCTAAGCATCGTATGCGGGATATTGGATTCCGAGATGCTTGCTATAGTCAATTGTAAGTACTCGAAGGTCGCAGGGCGGAAATGCTACAGGCAGGTAAATCAAGACCCACCGCGGTATGCTGCTGATTCCCCGGTTGGCAGTGACAACACGGCGCCCCTCGGAACAGAAGCACAGAATACCGTCGAGTACAATAGAATGGACAATGCTGTCACGGCTCGGTACTTGATGGATTATTGTGACTCGACCATGAAGTATTTCTGGAAGAAGGCTAGCTGCACCCCTCCCAGTATGCCCCACGTGAGGTACAGCGTCCAGAGCGGAAGCCTTCCCGTCAAAGACCTCTGCCTATACGACGATACCCAGAGAGCGATCAGAGCCAAGGGACTGTCCTGTCCTTGAACAAAGCATCTCTCAAGACAAGCGTATCTGGCTTATGACAAGCAAGAGGTGGTCCTTCTAGCTTTCACCCGCACCTTTTGGCCACCGCTGTCGGGTAGCCCTATCTATCGCATTTATCCTTTCATCATATGGTATCGCTGTTTGTTTGCCCTCATGAGCTTTGCTTGCCGTACGAGCCGTTCCTGCCATTGTTTAGTGAGAGAAGTTAGCATTCGTCTTGGTTTTTGTTTTCTTTTCTGTTGGTACCCAAGCAAGCTTCTTTTGCGATTTGTACAACAACTACCTCTGCACGGACTCGATGATAACCCTACCGCACATATTTCTTGATAAAGCTGACGACTCCGGTACGATACATTCGTTCGATATAGCTCCAACCCATGTGCTCGAGTTGACCATGGATTAGATTATGCTTGCCTAATTCTCGGGACAGTTGTCTTTTCTGCTGCTTTATGCTGTCCCGCTGGTAGCACGGCTTGCGCTAGCAGCAGCAGGTACGTGTTCCAGCTGAGTCCAATAGTCATCGTCCGGAGGTGGAACAGCGTCGAAAGCCCTCGTCATGATAGCGTTGAAATGCGCAGGGCGCAGATGAGAATCCTCTTCTTTCTCTTTGGCGAATTGCCTATTGAGGATAGTGAAGAGCAATAAGGATCCGAATAGCGGGATAATGCAAGGTCAGCTCAATGATCTTGTAAGTTTTTCCTCAAAGCCTTTCTTTGGCAAGTCTATTTTCAGGGGACGCACCGCAGGTCTCGCTCTACATCTTCGGCCACACGCAGCGAGATGGCAGCTTGAACACGATGAAGGCGTGTGTACCTGATGTGTCGGAAATAGAAGTCTCAGCATAGCACTGAAGAGATCTCGTCACACCGCGCGGTTTGCGACTCACACTGCTCTCACAAAGATATGGTCATCTATCACCGTATCGGCTACAGTGCTTCCAGCACGTTCAGTTTCTTCGAAAGCGGCGTTGAAGAGCATGATGGCATTAAGGTAGCTCGAAGTTGTCTCTTCATGAGTGTTATGTTTCCGCTTGCCTCGCGAGCTGTATCATAGTAGAGATGCTCCAGAGTGTGAGCTATACGTCGGGACCGGGGCTCCGTTTCGGTCTCTGCAGACTGTCTGGCTCACCTCGTAGAAGTGGAAGTGGCATTCTCAGCGCCATTGCTACCGGAGATGTTGGGCGTGGAAGAGGAGGATGACAGTGATGCAGCCAGCGAAGCTACTACTTGAAGAGCTTCAGCGAACAGCAGGCGTATATTCGAAGCTGCATCTCCAGCCACACTGCGCTGCTGCAGTGCATGCAGGACGTGTGCCTGGCTTCGCTCGTCGAGGTTGACAAATTCGGACAGCGGGGTCGTCTCTGGCTGATGAAGCATCTCTGGTGTATGTATGTCAAGTAGACGTTGTTGTCATCTGAGTGAGAGTAGAAGATATTCGAGGATCATCCTACACCCGATCGCCTTTTTCTCCTCGATGCAACACCACCGACAGAAGGCTGTCTTTCCACAACCACTGCTACAGGGAGATACGTAGCATCGACTACTTACCGTACAAGACTCTAGATCGGCTAGGTCAAGGTCTTGCTGATATTCTATCCGGGCTGGTCCTACTCGACACCCGTCCATTGCCGGATACTCTCAGTCAGGTCAGAAGGAGCGGGCCAGAAGATCACATAGAAGAAACCGTACATAGTATTCGCTCGGGGGCACTAAAGGTTCATACTTGACAATACATTCACGAGGTTGTGCTCATACTCGTTCTCCGACATGCCTTCTCCCGCCGTCCAAAAGCTGGAAGCACTTCCACTTACTCCGCTTCAATCCGCACCTACATCACCTGCATCGTCAAGTAAGCCATCCTCAAGGCGCGGCTCCTCCAACATAGCCTCCTCATCTTCTTCAATTCAACAGTTCAGAAAACAGTCTCATGGAGCTCATACTGCTGTTCGGCCTAATCTCGGCGCCTTGTCAATCACGCCTGCTAACGCGACTGGAAGCGGGAGCAATAGCGCAAATGCAGACCGGAGGTCGCCCATTGCCGCACCTTTCAATGCTTCAGTCCTAACCTCCATCAAAGGAAGCCCAAGCTCGAATAATGCGAAACTGGCATCTGAAGCTACCTCATCTTCATCTCCGACGCAGTTCTCCGGCTCAAGAGAGAACGAAGCCACAGCGCCTTCAAATGCAAAGCCGATAAATCAAGCCCAAGTCAGCGAAGCAGTAGACGAAGAACAGATGCTCTCTTCTTCAGTCTTGAGCAGCCATGCCGAAAGTGCGCTAGACGACGAGGAGACAGACGATGAGGAAGCCGACGAGGGTGCAGATGTAGATGGTACGCTGAGGACTGGAAACGCACGATTTAGGTCGGGTAGTAGGAGGCTCTCTCGGTTGAGTAGTACGTTGGGAGAGGGGATCACAGCACATTGGAAAAGATCGACGCCGGCATCAGCAGAAACAAAGTCACCTGCCGAACTAGCAAAAAAGCCAGAAGAAAGTAGTACAAGCGCAAATGCGCCGCCAGCGCCGGTCGCATCGTCGTCTTTACCAGCTTCTGCAGGCTTGCCTGATGTGCACACCGAGCAGAAGCCATCTAAAGCGGCGAAGACGCTTTCGCCTATTGAGCAAGCGAAGAGACTGGCAGCGTATCGAGCGGTGGATGTGCACGTGAAACCTCATCACAGAGTCATCGGAATCGGTTCGGGTAGTACCGTGCCTTATGTGGTGGACAGGCTGCTTGAGCAAGGAGAAGAAGCGAACAAGAAACGATGGGTAAGCCTAATGTCTGCCCGGAAGCGAACAATGCACTGACTTCCTGCATTTCACAGTTCGTACCAACTGGCTTCCAGTCGAAAGAGCTAATCGTAAATGCCGGTCTGAAGCTTGGAGATGTCGGTAAGTCTTGCAGAACCAGCTTGCTACCCTATCCGGCTAATCCTCTTTGTCGATTTCTCGCAGACCAGTTCCCCGTTATTGATGTTACGATAGACGGTGCAGACGATGTGGACTGGGCTTTAAATGCTATTAAGGGAGGCGGAGCTTGCCATTTGCGAGAGAAGGTCCTCGCAGAAGCAGCGGAAGAGTTCATCATTGTGGCAGACTACCGCAAGAATAACATGATCCTAGGCCAGGTATGTACCCGCACCTTATCTAATCCCAGTCCTTAGCAGCAAGCTGACCGATATGCTACAGAGCTGGAAGCAAGGCATCCCCATCGAAACTCCTCCCTTTGCATACTCAAAAGGTTTGTCATGGATACTAAAATGGATCCACTTTCAAAGAGCTGATTGTATCTATTTGATCCAACCTCATAGTGTTCGACAATTTGGAACGCATACCTGGCTGCATGGTTGCTCAGCTTCGCATGGGTCAAGCGAAAGCCGGACCTGTCGTAACGGTGCGTTGAACGGCATTGGCATTCTCCTGAGTCGAGCTGACTCATCCCTCAACATATAGGACAACGGCAACTTCGTTATCGATGCACCATTTGATGAAGCGCATATGCGAGAGCCGGAAAGTCTTCTCGTCAAGATCAAGATGCTGACGGGAGTAGTCGAAGTTGGGTTGTTCTGTGGTATGGCAAAAGCAGCATACTTCGGAAATGCAGATGGAAGTGTCACAGTCCGTTGGTCTGACGGCCAGCAAGAAACGCTCAAGGATGGCGAAGAAGCTAAGATCACAGCGGACATGATCAACGAAGAGTATAGACCGACAGATCTGCTCCTCACTTATCAGCTACCACACAATACGGAACAATCTGCGAAAGTAGAAGGATTAGAAGCGAATAAGCTGCAACAGAAGCTGGAACAATTGCGCATGACTAGCACGTAGCGGAATAGTTCTCATTGTATCAGCCACCCAGATGTCGATGGAGCTTGTAGCACAGTACAGCTAGCTACAATAAGTCGAATGACAGATACACGGACACCAGCCTTATTGAGTGAATCGTTCTGCTAAGTCCTGCTGCCGGGCCGCACCGCGGTGCCATCCGAGTCATCGCTGCTCGTTCCTGTGTCCAGGTCACTAGAGTCTGCCCCGAAGACAACGAATGCTTTCACGCGATCGGCACCTGATTTTCCATGTATCCGATGGGAACGCCTCACAGAGTTCCGTGAACGAGGGCGAGGATTGTCCGAAGTAGAGGTGAAGTTCGTTGGCGTGCGGCTGCTACTGCTATCGCCCCCTCGTGGCGTTCTGTCGCGTGAGGAAGAGCCGTTATGCGAGTCCTTCGAGTATGTTGCGTACTGCCTGAGGTGATTTGCAGACGAATGTGAGACATCATGCTCGCTGGGTGACTGTGGTCCTTCGTGGCGGAAGCCAGAATGGCTTGAAGGTCTAATGATAGGTGCCCCTGTTTGCCTTTCTGTCGACCGCGCTTCTGAAACTGGACTATAGACTAGGGCCTTTTGCTGCTTTTCTGCATCTGTTGCCGTCGGAGGCATTGCACTGGACGAGATATCATCGATGTCGAAGTGTCCGTCGTCTTCTTCTTCCTCTTCCGTTGTGGGAGGCATATTCTCATTCATAACCTGGGGAGGTGAATCGCCACTAACACGGGCAGCATTGCTACTTGCAGCTGTGGCAGACAGATTCTCCTTGTACCCATCTTCAGCGTGTGCTTTCGATCTGGCAGAATCATGCGGCTCTTTGCGATCATGCTCAAGCACGACAAACGACTTCTGCCTTTGTCGTTCGTTCCATTTCAAAGTACGGGTGATGGCTTGGAACCAATCTGTACTTTGCTTGTCAGCACAGACCGTTGGGAAAGGGTATGTCGAGGCAGTGACTTTGATATGATCTCCCTCTGCAATGTCAAGAGACAATCAGTTGACACGCTCACACAGAAAAGGGCAAAAGGATGAGCTCACGCCGAAGCTCAACACGGCCACGACCATCGAATGATGCCCAAGCTGTACTGCGAGAGTTGTATGGCACCGCTATGCGCAATTCCATACTATCCGGCAGAAGCATTGGCCTGAAAGACAGTGTATGAGGACAAATTGGAGTAATGAGAAGAGTCGGTATCTCCGGATGCACCAAACTTCCGCCAGCCGAAAGCTATAGGACAAGTTCGCGTGAGCTACATAGTCCGCCTACCTCTGCCGGGATATTTCAAACTCACTGAGTATGCAGTGGAACCCGTAGGGGTAGCCACGCAGAGACCGTCTGCTTGCACTGTTGTAAGATGATGTTCGTCGCCTGCCGCGTGACTGAGATTAGGTCTATTCCATAGTTTAGATGCCAAGCAAGACTCACCAAACAATTCAAGCAAGCTAACATATGGACTCGGACCTCTATCGACGACCAAGTCGTTCAGAACCTCAAAGCTCTCCACAGGCCTTGTGATAGCACATTTGACTTCTCGATCTCTACTATGGCGTGTACTACTACCACCACCACCGGCGCCGCCTCCGCTACTCGTATTCTGCTGAGCGTTACTTTCCAATTTGGTCCATTGACCTGGTTCGGACGTCTCCAGATATAACTGACCCGTCTCTCCTGATCTGACTACTCTAGTACGCTTATCGGTAAGCTCATTATGCTCTTCCGGTGGGACAGCACGGTAGATTGTAGCTGTGAACCGCATACGTAGATTCACGCGCACACCCTCATTGATCGCCATTTCTAGGACATCTTTGTAGTCTGAAAAATCGAAGTTGGTGAGAAAACCCAAGGAACCCAGAGCAAATGGAATGACGGGAGGGACGACATGCTGGAACAGCCATGAAGTGAAGAGAACAGTTCCATCTCCACCAAGCTAGTAGTAGTGATGATGAAACAGTATCGAAACTTCAGCTGGAGCTTTCCCACAGTAACCGACCCATAGCAGCACTACTCACAGTCAAGACGAGGTCGAACAATTGAGGACTCTTCGAACACATCTCCGCAGTCCAGTACCTCAATAAGCCAGACTGTTCCTCCGTGCCGCTGCTACTGCCCGCCGCATTACTCGCAGTCCCAGCAGGGGCACCTGTCGTGCTAAAAGCAACTTTCGAACTTGAAGGCCTGGCAGAATCTGTTGTGCCATTCGGACCTTGCAGGCCAGCAGCGCCCTGACTTTGTCTTCTGGCGTTTTCCTTCTCCAGCTGTCTATCGATCTGCCGCGTGACTAGAGCTTCCGTGAGTTTTGTCATTGGTTTGGGATAACCGGGTGCCGGTGTATTAGCACCTGAGGTTTGCGCCGAGTGATTGGATAGATAAGTAGGTCTATCCATAGCAGAGAGCGATGCCGTGCTTCCGCTTAAATCGGTTCGCGTCATGCCGAATAGATTGATTGAAGAAGCACTCGCATTGTTGTTTGATGCTCTTCGTGAGGAGCTACGACGTGGAGTACCACTTCCTGAAGCTGATGCTTGGCCACTCTGTGAGGATCCTTCTCTGTGATGATGATGGTGGTGATGATGGTGATGGCGTGGTTCATTGCGGAAAAGGGAAGGATTATCACGCTCAATACCGGCTGCATCGAAACGCTTGCTGGTCTTGAGTTGTGAGTCTACATAGACTACTATCCCTCTATTGCGACCGTATCGAGGTGTCTTCATCAGGTACAGTGCAATTTCACGTGTAAGCTTGATGAGCTGATTGTCTCGGGCTTTAGTGACGATGAGCACTGATTGTACATTCGACTTAACTCTTGCTCTACCTAGTTCACGAGACATCTCACGAACTGAAACAGCAGTCTCTGCTAGTTGACGTGTCAATGAACGTCCATCGAACTCTTCGAATTCCGAATCATCATAGTACTCGTCTGCATCGCCGTAACCTTCCCGATAGTAAGGTCCCTGATCATCACTGGTTTGGGCAGTATTATCTTCTCCGTCATTGACTTCACCGCGATGCTGTTGCTGCTGTGTTTGATGCTGTCCAAGTATGGGAGAAGTAACGAGTGCACTCTCGTCATCGAGTGAATCGACCGAAGCGTCACCGATGGCATTAGAAGGGGTTTCTCGCGGGTCTTCAATGATTGGAGCTTCTGCTCTATCTGAGCTGCTCTTAGTCTGGCCGTTCCTACTAGCATGCTTGAGCTGGCTCTGCTCTATTTTCCTCCTCCGTCGTTCACGCCGTTCAGCTGATCGACGGAGGCGCTCTTCCTCACCTCGTCGCAAGCTATCTTCGAGGGACTGGTTGATGTGCACTGCCGATGGTGATGGTAACGGGATGTTGGGTAGTCCACTACCTCCTCCAGAAGACCGAGCATGCGAAGCTGAGCCTGAGCCTGAAGCTTCAGCATTGTCATTTGATGCGGAACGACCACGAGAGGTTGAACGTGCTCGAGGAGCTGCAGCAGTGGAGGCTGTTGAGGCAGCAGCAACAGCAGCAGCACGTTGACCCTCAGGCTCTATTGGACCCGCTGCAATAGCTGGATGAAGACCCTCGATGCCGCCAGATGACATGGTTGTCGATGATGGTGATAGTGATGCTGATGAGTTACCGCCTAATAATGATGATGTGCCAGCATGACGGGAGCTCGGGCGCGTATCCGTCTTCAAGGTGGAGCAGCAGCAGCACGTGGACGAGCAGCCAGAACCCTCCTCACCACTGAGTTGCGATAGTGCCGGACGCGGCTGGTTGTCTCCTTCCGACACCTGCATCTGTGCGATTGAATTGCGGCACTCCTTGATCTGGTAAGCAACGGCACGGAGGGATATTTGCCGAAGATGGGTTCTTTGCTTTCGGAGTAATTCGAAATGGGTTCAAGATATCATAGCATGGCTTGAAAATATCACTACAAGATCCATCTCATCAAGAAGCCGAGGACGTCTGTTTCTGCCCGGCTATCGCTGTGGAAACCCTGGATACATCATACAACTGCGGCTGCCATGCCGTCCGGCTGAAACTTGGATACCCCGTTAACCATGAGACCCAAAGCTTTGGAATCACTGACAATGACATACACAAAGGTTCTTCAACTAAAGCGTGTTACGCCTCAGTCGAGATGCACGGGCGTAATAACAGCTCTGTCAAGGTTTGCAAGGCCTGCGAGCGGTTGATGCTACCGAGACCCCCACTTCGTTAGCCTACTACCGCTACTAGTTTCAGAAAGACCCCCTCCTACTGCCTGCAGACCTCCAACTCTTTTCGGATTGGCTTCAAAACACAAGACACAAGATGATCAATGGCGGACTTCTTCAAGATACATTCCAGTCAACAGCAGGCCTGTACGTACCTCTTGCTTCCTCTGCACTATACCGGTGAGGCTCTAATCACTCCTCTCCCTTCCAGCAACACTGGACGCGCGCCGCAGGAGGGTGGATGGGTCGGGCGTGGACAAGATCACATTCCATCAATTAACATTTCACTCAGTCAAGTGAGTTCACTGTCTCGTTCCTCTTTCTACAAGTGTCGTCCTCCTGAACAATCTACTCTGTCCTGCAGTAATCGTCTTCCAGTGCACGAGAAAGCTCATTCTCCGTGTGCAGCGGTTCTGCCGTCATTCAGATGGAGAACCGACCTCCAAGCTCAGATTGCGGCCAGAAACGCAATGGAGGACGGTAGGACTCGAAGCCGAGTCAAAGTAGGTTGCATGATGCTCTTTCTTTCCAAGGGCTTCCTTGGGTTCGCATGCTCACACAGGTCAAATTACTGTACCTCCTGATACTCGGATGGGAATGTTCTCCTGCAATTTTATATCCGCACACATGAACTGACTTGCACACTATGGTGGCACTTCAGGCGCATTATGCAGATACAATAGTAATCGTGCTGAGTTGTTCAAATATCCGAGTTATCTGGTTTTGACTTTCCAGATTGCAGTCGAGCTTCCCGAGTGTCTATGAATAGAACGAGAACAACTTGCAGTTCCGGCACGTGCTCATTGCCATTGTCAAGGTCTGTGATACATATGATAGAGTCCAGCGCAAGCTCGTCGAGGCATGCTTGATCTTTTGCAAGAGAGTCGCAGGTGTGTCCGCAATACACATGCATGCTGATCATCATGCTCTAGTCCCTTCTCCGCACGTGTGTACGAGACAATGTCGGCGACGTGATCGGGCCGACCTAGCTATACATGATTCTGTCGGAGCTTGCGTTAGTCAACTCATGAGCTGTGGATTGGGAGTCGTTCTTCTTGTCTCTTCTCTAACTACTATTCATACTCTTGACCTGCTTTCCTTTCACCATGAAAGCTTTATCTCGGACTTTCCGCTCCTCTTCAGGCAACGATAAGAATGCCGCCGAGTCATCGGACTCTGCCTCTGTAAGCAGCAACAGCGGTGTGGCGTCGAGCGGTTCTTCAGTCAGCGGGGCAAGTCGAAGCAGCAGTGGAAGCAGCAATGATTCAAGCAATACAAGCAACAGCGGCAACAGTAGCAATGGCAACAGTAGCAAAGGAACATCGCGGTCATTCTCAAGTCTCACATCACTAGGTAGTACTGCGATGAAATCACTCAATATCTCACCACGTTGCGTCCCCGAAGATGCAGATGAAGAAGCAATAATGGAATACCTGTCGAATTCACCAATACCAAATAATCCTATTGATTTTATTTCGGCTGCCTATGCTCCGCTGTTTAATACTACAGCTGCTCTACCTAAACATATGCAAGGAAAATATAAATGTAAGAAGAAAAGGAATGTACCGTTTGATATGGTGAAGGAATATCACGTACCTAGGTATTTTAGCGAGGATTTCATGTGTGAATCGAATGGGGAGCATAAGGATTTAGAGGGTGCGTCTATTTCCAATTGGACATTAACGGAGACGAAGTAAAAGGACATTAAAAAAGGCTGACTTTTGTTTCCTACTTTCAGGCTTCCTTAGCATCGCAGAGAACTTTCACAATTCAGAAGCGATGAGCAACATGAGAACGATAGAAAGAGCAGCTGTCATGAACAAGCAACACAAACCATCAATGCACAGAGCATCTGTCTTCTTCCATGATGAATCGATTCATAGGCCTGAAGGAGCAGAGGATGATCCTGTGCATGTGCATGTCTATTCCATCGTCACTATCGATAAAGGAAAGGTGAGCATTTCACACCACAAGATAGGATAAAGGTGTATCCCAAAAAAAGGCTGATTTATTTCATATCGTCCAAATACTTTGCATCCGCGCAGATTGTCCATGATCATATCGTAGTCGACCAGAGTCCTATGATGCATCGGAATGTGGACGTGCGGTGTTGCGTGCAGTGATGTTGTTGTGTAGCTTTAGTGGAATGGTACTCTCTGTATCTAAGCAAAACACGGTTGAAAGTAGTTTTATAAGGTCGCAGTCGGTCAGGATTTTCTCTACCTGAGCCAGGTTTCGAGGTGATTTTCCGGGAGGGATGGATTAGCCATGAGAGTACTCCCCTAAATTGTACAAAATAATGTACATGTATTGTAAGCATGGTTAGGATTTCCTCGTATTTTGCGTGTACTTCTAGGTGTGATGCTTTGCAATTCTCTGCTTTCTCTGCTCGCCGGAGTGAGCCTTCCTTCCGCCTTCTTCGTGGCGAATTCTTCCCCCAATCGAACTGAGGCGGCCTCGACCGAGGCGTGCTGCCACTACAGCCAGGCCAGGCAGTGAAGAGAGAGAAGCTAGGCGAAAGACTTCGAGCAAGGACAACACCGAGTTACTATCCTCAATCCATTCCGTTCATACAATGGCTCGAGGAGGAAAGACCGCAAAGCCCGAGAGGAAGCAGAAGTCTGTTAGTTTGAAGAGATACTTCGATGGATAGATGGTGGTGGTGGACAATCGAGAATTATTGGAGGTACTGATGCAACATTGCGTTTATGTTTCGCAGGCCCTCAATGAGGTAGTCACCCGTGAATACACCATTCACCTGCACAAGGTTCGTTGGATTCATTGCTTGCTTGAACTGGTGGGATGGGTGGATTGCTGGATGCACGATGGATGATGGTCGAACTGCAAGATGGTGGAACTACGGCTTTGGGAGGCCAGCGAGGCAATGGCACGAGGATAGTTACAAAGGCACGAAGGCATCCGGACACACATCATGTCTGCAAGAGAAGGACCGCCATTTGCATATGCCAGGATGTCAAAGCTATGGAGACTGTCATGCCGCGAGCCAGCCAGCCAGCAAGACCTCTGAAAGGACACACATCCAGCAATCTATCCAGCCAGACAGCAAGGTCATTACAGGGAGATATGGCATACTAATGTTATTCTGATACCACAGCTCACCAAGGGACTCGGCTTCAAGCACCGTGCACCTACAGCAGTCAAGGAGATTAAGAAGTTTGCACAAAAGTCAATGGGAACGACAGATGTCAGAATCGACCCTTCTTTGAACTCTGCAACATGGGCTCTCGGTGTCAAGTCCGTCCCAAGACGTATCCGTGTCCGCCTTTCACGTTAGTTGGCTATCTCCAAAAACGCAAGTCGCTTGGGATTGAAACGAAAGTGCTGACATTGCTATACCTCTGTTATACAGGCAAGCGCAATGACGATGAGAACGCCAAGGAGAAGCTATACGTTGTTGCTACGCATGTTCCTATGACCGAGTTCAAGGTGGGTAGCTTCGCGAGAAGATGGTACATCGGAAGAGTACAGGCTGATTCGCATTGCTTTTCCAGGGCTTGACAACGCAGACCGTCGAGACCGAGGAGTAAACAGATCAACTTCCACCAACAATTTGATCTCTTTATATACATTTCCGAGGCTAGACTAGGGGCGTCTAGTGCTACACCATACTCTTTTTGATGTACTAGTCGAATCCTATTCAGTTCTTACTCCTCTGTTCTGCTCGCTTCGACTGCGCAACTCATTGTTCTTTTGCACAAGCTTGAGGGACAGAAGTCCGCTTCTGGTGCTTTGGGACAGCACTGACATACAGTCTGCATATCAAATCATGTGCTCTGTCGCTCCTTCGTCGTGTGAGAAAGACGCGTCAAATCTTGGGTTTGAGAGTAGAGAGACCCCGATCATCGCCGCAAAGCTCATCTACCTTTTTCGCATGCATCATTCTTACACCAAGTCCATCACTTTACTGTAACATTATCCACGAGTGTCCAATGCTACTGCATGGCACGTCGTCATTGAGTGCGGCTGCAGCTGCGGCGCTCGTTGCATCCGCTCGTTCAGCGGCATTAAAGAATGTCAACACCTTAGGAAAGTGCCGTGCACAGCGCGATCTGCAATTATTGACATCAAGAGGGGCACTGCAAGCGTCGTATTCGAGGTCTGCGAGTACACTCATATCGCATAAGGATGCCCTACGTAGACGTAATGCGAATAGGAAGACGCCGGAAAGGCAGCTGTCTACATATGCTGTGGGAAGATCATCCACATCAAGGCTGTCGATAACTCCGACTGCATTGAAGGCTGCCGGAGCTGGCGACGTGATACATCCTTCTTCTAGCAAGCAAAGGTACTGTTCAATAGCAAGACTCTCTACTAGGTCATTCACTTCTTCGTCCATACGGTCCTTGCAAGCTGCATCAGGCAGCTCGTCCATACCCATCGATCAATCAAGAAACCATCAAAGCTCAACGAGCAATCATAACAATAATGGCACCAGTCAACAGCAAGCACAGAAGAACAGAAAGAAACCCAGAAGAAGATTCTGGCTGCTATCAATAGCAGGTGCTATCACTCTAGCTGGACTCATAGGCTGGAATGTAGACCCTTCCGTACGGAGGTTCTTCATTGCTCTCAAGCGATGTGCAATTGTAGCTGTTGCAGTTGCGGAATGTATAGTCGACTATAAGCTTCTCTTCAGGAAAGAATGGGATGATCCACTCGTCAGACATAATGACTATAAGGCTTGCCATAGTAAGTTCCATTCTGTTACCTATGTGAAGAGGCGAGAACTGGTTTCTGACAGGTCATTTTTTCCGTATCGCAGAAAGATGCGCCGAGAGGATCCTTAAATGCCTTCAAAGAAATGGAGGAATTTACATCAAGCTTGGACAACATCTGAGTGCCGTGCAGCTCGTGCCGGAAGAGTGGTCATCGACAATGAGGCCCTTGCAGGTAAGCATTCTTACAACGCAGATACGTCCATGCGCTGCAGTGCCCGAAGATTGGTTCTGAACTCTGATTCTTACGACCCTCAGGATCAATGCCAACCTACTCCGTGGGCCATTCTCGCGGTAACCCATAGACAATTGTTCGAAAGGCTGACTGTCCATTGATTCGTTCAGTATCAATGAAATCGAAGCTCTCTTCCTACATGATGTCGGAGAACCACTAGAGAACCTCTTCACAGACTTCGATACAAATCCAATAGGTGTAGCATCGCTCGCTCAGGTCCATATAGCTACCGACAAATTATCAGGTCGAAAGGTTGCAGTAAAGATTATGCATCCCGATCTGCAAGAGTTTATGCAGCTGGATATGACTACTACGTAGGTCCTCCATTACCGTCCTCGCTGTTTAGTGAATGCGAATCGATGATTGTGTGTGACTCGGCTGACTTGTGTTTTGGGGCTGGCGATTCTTGCAGATCTCTGATGCTCAAGGTCGTCAAAGCTTTCTTCCCAAGTTTCGAGTTCACCTGGCTAGGTGAAGAAATGGAGCAGAAGTAAGCTCAAATCCATGTCCCCTTGTCTTCATCTACCAGCATTCGCTTCCTGGGCAACCGGGCAATCGACTCACTCCTGTACTTCTTTCCATCACTCCAGCCTACCTCTCGAAATGGATTTCCGACACGAAGCAGCCAACGCTAAACACTGCAAAGCAAATTTCAGTAAATTGAAGAAAACATCATTGGTAGTACCTGAGATATTATGGTCACAGGAAAGAATACTAGTCATGGAATTTATAGAAGGTGGAAGAGTCGATGATCTTGCTTATTTGGCTGCTCATGGTATTGATCGCAGTGAGTTTCGAGTTTACCCTGTTTTAAAACACGCTCCTCTTTCGAGCACTTTTGTTCGAAATCTCTCCGGACGTCTTCTAGAGAGTCAAAACATAAGCTGACTGTTCACTCTTTCTTGTGTGTTCCCCCTTTTCCAGACGCTGTCTCTTGTGAGATTTCACGCATCTTCTCGCAGATGCTCTTCATAGATGGTTCATTCCATGGTGATCCTGTGAGTTCAATACCGGATTGAAACGAACGCAAAGAGCATGAAGATTCCCCTCGCTAAATGTGCCTTAAAAATGTTCACGTCGCACAGCACGCCGGCAACATTCTCATCCGACCTGTACCTCACGCTGCACGCGGTGCATCACGCTCCAAGCACAATTTCGAAGTCGTCTTACTCGACCACGGATTATGGTTTGACATTTCGTACACTTTACGAACGAATTACGCTCGATTATGGTTAGCATTCTTGAAGCCCAAAACACCAGAAGTAGATCGAGAACGAAGGATGTATGCTGAATTAGTGGGAAACATTGAACCTGACATGTACCCTGTCTTTGAAGCTGCTATCACTGGTAGACCTGGTATTGCAGAGGGAGACTTTGATGAGAAAACCGGAGGACTCAAAGGAACACTGGAAGGAAGCCTGGTTGGATTAACTGTGCAAACTCCCGAAGAGGCACAAAGATTGAGAAATGCTTTTGCACAGGAAGGAATGCTGGAGAGTATCTTTGAATTGTTAAGGCGGGTGCCTAGAAGATTGTTGATGGTGCTCAAGATCAAGTGGGTTGCAATTCTTCCTCTGTGAATCTTGGTTGGTGGAAAAACTGATTGACTGAGTCTTTATGCAAATTTGTTTATTTACAGCGACCTCACGCGCTCACTTGACAAAGCACTCAATCCATCCCATCCACCATGGCGAGTATGGTTGATAGTAGCGCGATTCTGCTGTCTAGCAGCGTATTCAGACGACATGCTCCACCTCAATTCGCCAGCGTGTGAATTATCAGGTTTCTCCTTGATGAAAGCTAAATTCAGCAGCTGGATCAACTTTGAACTTTGGTATAGAGGCTTAGGGATGGTTGAATGGATGGCTGATAGATATGCTAGATTTGAAAAGGTGAGAGCTTGGAGTGTGGGATTGATCAGAGGTGGTTGGAGGGAGGCACAGGCGAGAGAGGCGGGGTTGCTGTAAACGAGAGGCGATTGGAGGGAGAGTAATAGCAGTATGATGGTGGATGGATGGATACCCAGAAGTAGTACTCAAACAGTACTACTCAGTACTACTAGTACAAGTTCAAGTAATCATATATATACCGCAGTGTAATACCATGTAGCATGCATGCAAATCTGCAAAGAGACGGTAGGAGAGGTATCATGATGCGTAGTGAACAGCAGAATGGATTAGAACATCCAGATCGCCGAGCATAACTTCGTCTTTACATACACATGCGCATACAAAGCTGTGCAGTCACTATCACTATGACATGATGATATAAGCCGAGTCGGAGATTGCCGATTAAAGTACATGCCGGGAATTACGTAAAAATGAAAGTCGCCGGGTTGGCTGAGCGAGTGATCGAGAAATCTCTCGTCAGCGGGCGATGTCAGCCAGCTCACCTCATCAAGACTTTCCTTCTTTCTTCTGTTCTGGCTTTTGCTTCCTGCTGCCTTACGCCGTGTCGGAGGAGTGCACTCTCCCAACGAGGTGGTGGTAGTGGTAGTACTGACATCCCACTACGACTGCTGCTGGCCTTCCTCTGCTTCACTCAGCACTCAGCCGGAAGATCCAAGCAATCCGCCCTCTTCCATCCTTGTGGGACCATCATCAAGGACACCTGTTTGGTTGTTAGACAGAAGCAAGTCAGCAGGAAGTCACATCACACACCTGGCTTTGTAAGCTGGGACATCAATAGACGGTAAGCTGGGTCATGCTCTTTACTTGTGTCAGTATGATGCTGATCTTGCACTCCTTCCTTCCTTCCCATGGCCGTGTTGACTGACTTCTTCTCCGGTCCGCCTTCCACTCTCTCTTCCGTCCGCAGGAAACAGTCAGCAGGAAGATCATCCATCACGGCGACGAAGATCTCTGACTAAGGGAAAGGACATATACATCTGACTGATATTACACAGTCGCAGAGCTATCATCACCTTTCCCTCTACCTCTTTCTTCCCTCTTCCCTGTCTCCCACTCTCACTCTCCCGCCCAATCCTGCCTCTCTGCATGTACTCGCCACCAGCTACTGCAAGCGGGACGAAGTACGACAGGACATCACCTACTCATAGCAATATCAACACCCACTCTCTTCCTACACACGAACAACAACCACCACACAAGCTACCTTCCCTACCTCCCTTTCCAAGCTTGGTCTCCTCACTCGGCGAAGGAAGACCTCCTCAGGACTATCCATTGAACAGTAGTAGCAAGCAAACAGCATCAGCGTCACCTTCTTCGCCGCATCGAGAATCGTCCCTCCTACCTCCACCGCCTACTTTCTATCCCAATAATCATCATCAGCATCACCACCTTGCTCCTCCTTCTTCTCAGCAGTACCGTCGCCTCTCTCAACAAGAGCAACGTAGACCGTCTGAAAACGATTCAGCTACCAGATCAAGTTGGGAGCCATCAAGTGATAGACTACTAGACCCTCGCATCCGAACAGACAATACTACGACTTCACCAAGTGCAGAAGATCGAAAGCCAAACTTGCCATTGTCCAGTAGTAGAGGGTCATCCATACCTTTCAGATCATCATCCAACCTACCTTTTAGCAACCGTAACCCCAACAACCACAATCGCAACATGAGTGGACAACAAGTAGAGTGGGAATCCTCCATACGTACTGGATCGAGTGCATCTAATTCCGAAGCTCCACTGTCACCTTCTCATTCCAATGCAAAAAGAAGACGTCTATCAGCAGCTCATGATATAGTACATGGCTCAGCATCAGCCGAAGAACTACATGACGACGATGACCAGCACAGTAATCATCAAATTGATGAATTGTCACCTAATATAGGCGGGCGAGGAGGCCATTCTTCTTCACATCTCCACAGTCACAGTCACAACAACAGCAGCAGCAATACAATTATGATGATGAATGAGAGTGCAAGTCCACCAGGAGGTGCCGGAGGAGGTGACGGAGGTATCAATAGCGATGAAAAGGGAGCAAATGGAAGAACATTGAAACAAACTAAAAGAGCAGCACAAAATAGAGCGGCGCAACAAGCTTTCAGAAAACGTAAAGAAGAACGAATTCGTGAATTGGAAGAGAAAGAAAAAGTACTCAGTTCACTTGTTGCGAGGGAGAATGAAATCGTTAGAAGAGAGAAGATGTTAGCTGAACGTGAGAGATTGGCTTCTAACTCGAACAACGCGACTTCTTCCTTGGGTTTACCTCAGAATGGATCTAGTGAAAGTTCTGGCGGCAGAGGAGGACCCTCAGCAACAACACCAGCATCCGGAATTGCAAGTACAACGAACGATTGGGATAGAGCATTCGCAAGTGCACCAGTAGCAAGTCCAGTACAACACATTGCCGAAAGATTAGAATCATCCAATCGAACCAATGATCTATTGAAGCTTGAAATTGATACCTTAAACAAATCATTGATGGATAAGATTGCACTTGTGGAAAGCTTGAGGAGATCATTGGAGGATTTAGGTGCTGAAAATCGAAATTTGAGAGATGCCCTGGGCAGATCGTCCGCTTCTTTGTCGTCTCTGCACCTGGAGTCTTCCAGACATCCTCATCAGCACTCTCAACCGCAACAATACTCGCAGCAGCACAATCCATCTCAGCAGCAGCAGTCGCAGCAGCCACAGCAACACTCAAGAGCTTCTTCATGAGAAGACCTTGCACAGGGCAAGCACGTCAACGATGCAAGCAATTTCTTCGAATTCGGTTGGAGGACTAGCAAGGTTCGAACCGGTCGAATTCGGATCAGCGGGCGGTCATACACGCGTACCCTTGGTGCTGTCCTTCTGTGCTACTCCACGGACATGATGCACGTTCATGCAAACGAAAGGACCATTCGTGAACAGTAACCCTTTCATGCGTGCACCTTCTGAATCCTATACTACACTTCCGTTGGCTGTTCCCGAAGCTTGTTCGGAAGTACGTCAAGGTACCTTGTACCCAATTTCCATTGTACCAATCAGTCATTTGTCTTGTCTTGTCTTTCTTTCTTTCTGCCTGCCTGTCTGCAAGCATGGCATAGTGTTCAGTAGTAATAGCAGTCAGTCAATTCCTTGCATCTGCAATATCGTCCCTACGAGGAAGCTACTGTACCACTGTCATCAACAGGCTCAGACAACAATACAATACATGTCGCCATAACTTGCTCTGCTCTCAAAGCTGCCAAGCATACCGCTATCTCTCATAGATAGCCACAGAGTCACGTGTACCGTGGGTGTATACGCGATTTTTAGGCGCGATACTGTACCAATCCAACAAGCTTACTCTGATACATCCCCACATCGGCATCTACTCTCCAAAACTGACTCTGGAAGCCCAGCGCTCCTCTTCCGAATTGTAGTAGTGTCCTCCGCACCCGCCGCCTCTTTCCAACGGTCAGCTCCAACGAACGTCCGGACGGACGGTGGCAACTACTGGATTTGTGCGAAGAGAGGAACAGAAAGAGTATAACTCTCCCACTTCTCCTGGCTCGCCTCTTGTCTTCGTTCTTATCACACTCAGGTAAGTGACCCCTCCATCCCTGTCTTTTTTACGACAGCAAGCACCTTTTCGTGCTTGAGTGCTTGACCAGCAGTACTGTAGTCGCCTGGCAGTGCCTGACCGCAGCACTATAAACATAGCAGGCGGAGGGTGTGGACTGGGGCAGCTGTGCCAACATAGTTCACACGGAGGGCAATGTACCATAGGTTAAGGGTTGCATTGTGGGGGCATAATAGCTGCCAATAGCAAGTTACGTTCTGAATTCGCCACCTTCCTTTCCTGCTTACATGTTGTCACGGCCTTGCGGCCACTGTATCCGGCCGACAGCGCGGGTGGATGGATCCTGGATAAGTCAGCAGGAACATGGCATCATCAGCATCATCGCACTGTTCCGACTTCTTGGTCTTCTCTGCTTCTCACCAACTGCATGTCATCTTCATACACCACACAGCCAGCAATCAACATGAGCAAGGCACAGGAAACAGCACAGGTGGGTGCTTGCTTCGTTCTCTGTCCTTCTTGATGTTCATGAGCTGACTTTCTACTTCGATGACGATATGCTGAATTACTACAGAAACTTATCCAAGAGCACGATGTTGCCATCTTCTCCAAGTGAGCATACCTCGGTTACATGATACCAGTACTCTTTGAATTGTCGCTGACTCTCCTTCGCTTCCCACCAGGTCATACTGCCCATAGTGAGTTCTTTGGAGCTTGCACGACCTCATCGATCAAGAGAATCGATACTTACAAGAGTCTCTCTATGATCTGTACAGCTGCAAGAAGGCAAAGATCATCGTCAAAGGCCTAGAACTTGATCCATCCCGTGTTGGAATCCTAGAGCTCGACGAAATGGGCCAGGAAGGAGCCGATATCCAGGTAGGTCGCACATTTCAACGCTTGATGTACCTTGTCAGTAAAACACTCCTCTGACTATCATCATCATTGTGTGCTGCTCAGGACTACCTCGAGAAGGAGACTGGTCAGAGAACAGTACCAAGCGTATGGATCAAGCAGAAGTTCATCGGTGGCTCTTCGGATCTAGCTGCTATTTCAGAGGATGAGCTGCAGAAGATGGTCAACTAAGACCATGAACATGCGCAATACAAAGCATCAAATGTATAGCCTGTATTCATCCGTAGATTGATCAAGTAGAATACTGCAAAACAAAGCCTACAATAAATTTGCATCATCTAAACACGGCATTAGCTGCCTTGCCATTCAGATCTGTCTCCTTTCAAACGTTCTTCCAGCTGAAGCAGTCGTGAACAGAGTATCCTGGCCCTGTCCTTGCAGCCTTTTTACTGTGACTAACCAGAATATCATGATGTTCAGACAAGTACAAAAGCAAGTTCTTCAATCTTGCCGCAACTGTGGCAAGGTTATGTGTGCTTAGACGTGCTGATGATATTGCATGATGAACAACAATCTCGTGACTGGCGACTCTCTCTCTCTCTACGTACAGATTACTAATCACTTTCCTTCCTTTCTTTCTTTTTATGGCCATTACGGTGTTATTGAGTGTTTGGTTCTAATTGAATAGTAGGTATAGTTATTCCGAAATCTGTACAACTTTGTATGACGCGAGCTTCTTGCCTTGCAAGGGTGGCATTGGTGTGCGTATATGTCTCGGTCGTAGGGGGAAAAGTATGATTCATTCGTTGTTTTTCGAAGACCGTGTACTTCTGCTGTACATGATTACAGTACTTTTTTGAAGATCTGACGATGCCGTGTATGTGTCAATCCGAGAGCATTTAGGAAAAAAACGAAGATATTTGCTTGTTGAAGAGCGAAGGAGGAGGAAGAACAAATTGCATATCAAGGGAAAAATGCGTGGAGTCATTGTCGGCAAATAGGAGTTTCAGGACCTGCACCGGCATAGCCGGCCAGCCTCGTATCCCAATGGTGTGACGCGTAAGCAAGCTCATCTCACCTGTACCGAATAGTGTTGTGCGTGCATCTCTTGCCTCATAGTCCGTATCGGGTAGGCGGAGGAAAAGCGTCTCTTCCCATATCTGATTCCCTCAAGCTTTGACGGCGAGCAGAAGTCTGCATAGCTGCGTCTGACGGCATTCTCCTCAATGAGCGTGAGTTGGCTGACATCAATGGATGCGCGAATTCTCCTGATGGGCGACCAGATGGTCGTCGTGGGTCGGACGGAGCACGGAATGCAGAGCTGGAAGATGACGAACCATTGCCCATACTGAATGGAGCGAGAGGTGGGAGAACATCCGAATGCAGGCCAGTGGAAGTAGACATGGATGGACGACTTTCTGTGCTTGTTTCGTTTAGTCTACTGATACTGTTGCGTCTCCGTAGGCTTCCCGCGCCATTGCGCCCTGCTCCATTTGAAGGAATACTGCCATTCGTACTTCCGCCACCGAGTAATGACTGTTCATAGCCTGGTGGGTATCGGAAGCTCTTCGGGTCGGGTGAGAGTTCAGGATGCATTTCTAAAGCTTGAGACAAGGAAGGCAGTCTGCCTATACCGGTAGCAGCTCTGTCTGCTAATGAACGAGGTGGCGCAAGAGTACGACTGGGATCGAAAGGACTTCCAAAAGGAGAATCCTCCGAGGTGGGTGCGCCGCGAGATCTAGTTGAGGAAGATAGTTTCGGTAACGGTAGCTGGAATGGATCTTCAAGGCTTGCATTGAGAGATGGTAGTCCAGAAGGTCCATTCAAAGATGATGGTAAAGGTAGACTGAAATCAGGTGATAGAGATTGGAAAGGCTGCAAGTGCGATGATGAGGAAGACAGGGGCATATGACTGATAGATCTTCCTAGTGTTTTTCGTGATCTTCTTTCAGCATGTCCATCGAAGACAGGCGGTCTCTGCGATTCCATTGCTGCTAAGTCTTGTGCAAGCGTAGTAGGTGTCCCAAAGTCCTCCGAACGCATCTGACTGCCTGAACTTTCTCTTCGACCGTATTCACTCAAGTCGCCGAATTCACTGCCAGTATGATACGAAGCAGCCGCGATATCATTTGCAGATTGTCGTGAAGCTAAAGACCCACTCAATGCATGCGAAGGAGGCAAGCCGCCACGCATGAGCGAATCTCCTTGCAGTGATGGAGGCATCAGAGAGGGTCTTCGAGGTCCATACGGTATCAAGATATCAAGAGTTGGATCACCAGTCGTACCCATGGGAGGATAGGCACCAGGCGGTGGCATCATCGCCGGATAGCCAGGATAGCCATAAGGTGGTGGGTACCAAGGATTGCCGTACATCATGTTGTAAGGTGGACGGCCACGAGCCAATCGCTCCGCTTGTCGACGGTTTTGAAACTGCACGAACCATCGTTATAGCAGGGGACCAAGACAGGGAAGATGGTAAGGTAGGCAATCTTTAGCATGAGGTACAGGAGCTAGGTGCACCTTGGACAAGAGGCCTCACCCAAACTTGCACTCTGTTGAGGTTGAATTGCAGGTTTTTTGCAATTCGATTACCGTGCGGTGCAAATAGCATAAGGGGGCGTTGCCAAAGAGAACAGGGTGAAGATGGGAAAATGGAAAGTCTGTCAGACAAGGAGTTCCCCCGGGCACTTGAGGACACCTTTGACGGGCTATTTCTTCCCACAGCTTACCTTCGAGGCTCCATTCCTAGCTCCTTAGCGAGCTCGTCTCTGCGTTCTGCACTTGGGAAAGGATTTCGACGTAGCTCTTCGCTGAGGACATTGACCTCTGCATAGCGACATGTCCAAGTATGAAGATGGTTCAACACACAATGTCATATAATGAGATGTAGAACATTTGTTCGTTAGTACTGTATATCACCCCAATCGTCTGACACGCTGCTGGAGATGACTTCCTGGCTGTCAAGCCTTGATGAGGATGACAAAAGGGCTTAACTTACGATGAGGCGTCGTGATCATGCGTTTCCGACGGGGTTCGTCACGACTGTCACCGTGAGAGTCATGTGAGCGCTTCGCTCCTAATCCTTCCGAAGAAGCATTGTCATCCAGTCTGTCGTCATCTTCTAGACTTCCTGATACATGGAGTGAAGCTTGTTGATCTCGCCAAGCGGCTACGGAAGCCATAGAAGAGTTGTTGTCACCCGGACCTAGACGAGAAGATTGTTGCTGGGACCCGTAATCTGCTGTTAATCTAGAAGAATTACCCCCTGCCAGAGGTGGTCCAGGCGGCGAAAGACCGTGATCATAACGCCTGTCGTAGCTTGACATCTTCGAAGTCCTGCGAGTCAGCTTCAGTTAGTGCAATGATGAGGTCAGTAAGCTGTCTTCACAGACATATTTGGCAAACAACTTACCTACGTCTTAAGTGCTGGTAGGGCCTTCTCTGACGCAGCCACGTGCTATCGAGTGCTAAGTGGCGCCTATCCGGTGTGATTATGGAATTGACAGCCAAGTAAGATGTTGAAGATCTGGAGAGTAGCGATAAGGAGAAAGACAAGAAGAGCTTTCCAGAGGTGATAATGAACTGGATCTACGGTGTGTCACTGGCACCGCCACTGTGTACGGTACGGGTGACGACGAATTATCTTCCCGAAGTTATAAAGTGAGGCGTAAGCCTACAAATAGACGTTGTCCCACTCTTGTCTCTTGTCTTTCGTTGAATTTGAAGGACTTTCAAAGGAAGATATAAGTAGTTTCCCCCTGCTTGACGACTGGATGCTGTATCTCCTTGCTGTTCAAATAGCAAAAGCGTGGGGAAGTGTCAAAGCTCAAAGCTGTTTCCGTGATACGCGGACGGGAATGAGCGGGCGAGTTGCGAGCCTGAAATCGATGTGCTTGTCCTTGTTGCGCCGGTAAGTTGCGAAGTCGTACTCCTGTCCGACACGACTGACTGACTGACGGACAAGGATGTCGTAATGTGCCTAGAAATCGCCTTTCTCACTGTCTTGCTGTCGCGTTTCAAGGGATGACCTGGTTTGCGAATTGAATGAGAAGAGATGGTACCGTACGGCGGGAGAATTACTGACTAGTTGTAAGGCCACTTGTACGGACGGGTAAATGCAAATTTCCTACTTTTCGTATGTGCGTCGTATTTGGCTTGCTTGGAACGGATAGCGCACCACGCGACTTGCAGCTCGCAAAGGGAAGTTCTCGCTCTAAGAGGACTAGGCTAGATAGAGGTAGTAAAGTATCCACGCTTGAATTGCACAGATCGCTGCTAAAGTAGACGCTATACGCTTCGGGCTGACTCTCGTTGACAGGAACTTGCCAGGTGGGGGTGATGTGTTTTGGATACTAGTGTGAAAGGGAGGTTGTAATGATGGATGATGCACGTGAGAAAACGGAGTTAAAGGGGAGAGACTTCCTTTCCGGGGGGGGGGGGGGGGGGGGTGGGGTTAGTGGGCGTTGGATTAACCACTTAGTAGGTACTTTGCTAGCTCGATTAAAGAGGAGGAGGAGGAATGTCGCTCATAGAGGAAAGAAGAGAGACAGAAAGTCCCTTTTGAGGGTAGTTGTATGAAATGGACTGTCCACGAGATCCAGTCTCGATGGAGAGGTGCGGAAAAATGTTGACTGCCCCGAGAGAGGGACAAGAGCACACGACCTTGGAACTGAAATAAAACCCACGTTGGTATGTTTGGTTAGCAGGTCAATTCGAATGTACAAAGAAAGACGAACGGACTCACCTGGTAACCGGTACCCGGTACCCGATGAGCGAGCAAGATACGGAAGATGGCCGTTTTCTCCTCACCTTATGTAGCCCATCAATCAGCACATGCTGATGAAGATCTTGCTTGCTCAGCGTGTTTCCCTTTGAGAAGACTGACTTGAGTGCTCGTACAATGGTGAACGTGATGAGTTGTCGATGCGGCTAATTGCGAATCAGCCGTCAGGAGGTGTGATATGAATCAGACGAGAAAGTGGCAGGGAAAGTACCACTTCTTGATGCGCACGGTCTTGTCGTACAACGCCCTATGTTGGAACCTGCTCTGGGGAAACTTCAAAGAACGCTCAGCTGTTTCTCCGTTGATGAATCTCAAGGCCCGTCATTGTATGGCTTTCATACGGAGGACTTTCTAGCCAGTTCATCTCAAATTTCCTGTCCAATCCATCAACACAATAATGCAATCAAGATATGCAATCATTGTGACATTAGTATTGCATGCCTTTCCTCTTCTTATTGTTGTATAATTGCCTTCATGATGTCTGCAACGGCTCAACGGTGAAAACTTGAGGGAATGTGCGGCGACTGCACGGTGAACTTGCGCACTGATGCCTTTCCGCTTAAAACGGACATAGAGACCGTTCCCACGCTAAAGAGATGACGTTTATTAAAGTCCTTTCAAGCGTGTCAGTCGAGCCTTGATGGTTGCAATCCCTCGCGCACATCCCCCGGTGGCGATTGATGGATGTCCTTACGCACAAGCCCAAGCTTGGGGGAGATTTGCGCAACTCAACGGCTAAAGGAGTTCGTTAATAGCCTTTCTGATCCCTTTATAGGAGACCTCAGGCGGAGGGAATGTCAAGATGCCTTTGGGCACATCCGTGCTATCCATGCTGGCCGCCGAAGCTCCAGTCCGCCCCGACTTTCCTTCTTCAAGGCGGAACTGCAATCGTTGATCTTCCACTCTTCTCGCGAGTATGCGCGATGGCATCTACGACACCGAAGCCATGTCGTGTCATGGCTGTGCACATGTTGCTTTCTCTTGGTCCAAATCACCGCCCTCCTTGGGCAATGTCGGCCCGACCTGGATGATGGCCAAACAGACGAACCTCTTCAACTTGTGGTAACAGTCCGCACTCGAGCCGCGAACCAAAGCTTGCTGGGGCAGACGGCTAATTGCAGCCCTTTGCCGCTTATAGCCGCAAGTCTCTAGCGAGTGAATCTGTGGACGGCCTGATGCGGAAGTGGTGAACGAGCAGGTTGTAGCAAGCAGCCTTTCAAAGAACGGCTGGTCCAACGTCGAGGTCGAGTGGCGGCTCACTTCGGTGGAGAACGGCACGACAGAAAGAAAGAAAGCATCAGAGTGAACCGCTTAAACGACCGATACCTACCTCTCGGATAGCTGGATTCATGGAAAGAGAAGAAGAGACGCAAAGTATCTTGTGACCTCAAAAGTCGTTTTCGCTTTCGGCATCTGCGGCATCACCTACCGACCTAGTCAACGTTACACAACCAATTTGATGCAGAATTTCCGCCTTCTCCCAACCCACTCACTCTTCCTGCGGAACCCCCGTGTCGCAGTCCGTGTTTCAAGTCTGCTGACTTCTGACGAATGAATGAGAATCCAGCTTAGAGCCCCGTTTCACATCCGGTCAACTAGATCATTCGGACGACGGTTTGCGTAAGGCAGGTACAAAGCCACCAATGTGGTAGAGTGAAGAGCAGTGAGAAAGGCGGGATCTCACTGCTTCTTCAGTCTACCACATTGCTTGGGTAGGGCCGCTTGTGTAGGACGAAATGGAACGCGTACAACGATAAATCGTTATCAGCAGTAGAAAGCACGGATGTGAGGTAACAAGTGCAGTCTGCACTACCTTCCATAATCAAGAACGTGTTACGTCGCGATGACACGATCAAAAGTACAACGACACCCTACTGCTTTCACTGATTGCCTTCAACCCAATCTACGGACAGCTTGTATGACATTGCTACTTGTGCTATGTACTGCTTACGGCAAGCACTCCAGCTGTTATCGCATCAGTGCAAAGCATGATGTCTTCCCCGCTCATTCTCTGCATATGTCACAAATGCACGTCTGATATCCTTGATGAATGTGTCGAGGTCCCTTCTATCATTCAGGGTTGCCAAGACTGGCTTGAGAGATGATGGAGGTAGCTGTGGTTTGCAGAAAGGTATACTGAAATCTGAATCCGAGGCATCGATGTGAATTTCAAATATCCGTTTGTGGTCTGATGGATCAAGCAACGTGAACTGAAATGCCACGACATCCCCTATAACACCATAACAAGTTAAGCGAACGAATCAGCGTTTGCTCAAGGAGACTAAGTGGATCTTTCGTGAGGACTTACGCGGTTTCCCTTCTATCGTCAAACCGAGTTTGCTCTCCAGGAAAGCCAGCTCTGGACCGTCTTTCTTCGCTTCGACTTCGAAAGCATGCTTGACACGTGCATTCGCTTTGGGTAGATCAGCAATCAGCAAAACAAGTCAAGCGGAAACCTGTGCAAAAACGCGCACCTTCTTTGATACTTTGTATCTTTGACGACCACTCCTCCAGCTCACCCCTCAGCGCGTCAAGCTGAGCTGCAGATGACCGTTTCCGATTCTCAAGCTGTGTCAGTTTAGCTGTGGCGTCGGCTATTTCGCTTTTCTCGCGTTCCAGGGCTGCATAGGTCACTGTCAGTCACCAATCGTCACTTGCCGAAGCTTAGTAGCTCTATATGACTGACCTTTGACCACATCTGCGCCCTCCTTCCGCAGTCTTTCGCATTCACCATCCCACCGTCTATCCTCTTCGAGCAATTCGACCTTCAGAGCCTCATGGGCGCGTCTTCTCTCACTCTTGCCATGCTTCAAGTTACGAATAGTAGCATCTATAGTATTCTGACTGTGCTCAATCAGAGCTCTGAGCTCAGCATTGTCCGCTAGAGACCGATACTTTGGATCTTGAAAGCTGATCGAAAGGTATGCAGACTGGCTTCCACCTTGGGAGCTCTGGGAGGACGTGTGCAAGCCTGGAAGGGGTGATGGTGGAATGTAGCGTGACGGTGTAAGGTTGCTCTTCCGCCGTGATGGCGTGCGTGTTCCAGTCGCGTTGTTGTTTATCGTGCTTGTCCCTTCTGCCTGACTGCCGAGCTGCGACGCTTGCAAGCCGCGGGAAGGCGTTGACGGGAAGCCTCTGCCATACGAAGACTGCATCTTGGGATCCTATGTACGTGTCGTAAGGTAGTCAGCTTTCCAGTAAGCGGTACGTATTCCTGGCAGATGGTGTATTATCACAGTCGAGTGCGTGATCGAGAAAGTCACGCTCTTCCACAGGTGTGTCGCCTGCATTATAGCCTGTTCCTTCTCCATGCTATAAGTGTTCATCAATATCTTCAAGAGCATTTGGCTCGCGAACTATTCATCAGTGGAGCACCCGCGCTAGTCACGCTTCTCCAAAACGCTCTTGCGGAACAGAGCAGTATCAAGTGAGCATCCGCATTGCATTCATTGCAAGAACAGGCCGTTTTGCTACCGAGCTTCACGCTCAATACGCGCTTTTGTGATGCACAGGACATATCAAGTGGTCACAAATGCACTTCTGAAAACGATGAGAATGCTTCCATAGCGCCCATGATTCCCTTATGGTCTGTAATCACGGTCTCTTCTACCCACTTTACACCTGTGAGGGTTTCTCTCCGGCATTCGCTTTAGAGCCAACTTTCAAGAAGGATAGCTGACAATGCATACTCAAGCAGTCTTATACGACATGATTCGCTGTAGGAATTACTGGACGCCTTTCACGATGTTTGCGAGAAGCATCTGCTCACAATGTCAAGCTGTCTCGATCTCATCGACCAGGCGGCTGCGTCGCAAGAGCAAGCACTCTCCAGCATTTATGCAAAGTCACACTATACATACTCCAGCTAAGACATGGTCATCACCAAACACCGCCCTTTACTCAAATACCTCTGTCACGAGACGCCTCTACGCTACTTTTACCGATCTTCCTGCATCCACTTCCGCCACATCACCTCCACCTCTGCCAAAAGCGCAGATTTCACATGCGAAGGATTTGTACGACGAGCAATTCAAGCAACAAGATGAGGAAGTGACAATGAGTCCTCGCTCACAAGCTGACGTGGACGAGCTCTACAGGCTCGCCAACCCAAAAAAAGACGTACTGTCCAGGTCGCACTTGAGCACAGAGGAATGGACGCATATGGCACCTCCACTTGCATATCGAGCGGAGAAGCGTTCTTCTGCAGCAGCAAGCCAACGTCCGTCGCACGCAACTACCCTGAAATCAAAGCCCCAGTCCAAGAAATGGAGTGCTACACACACCAGTAACAAAGCCGTTTCACCCAGAATCGAGCCTAAAACAATATCCGAGCTATCATTCGAAGACTTCCGTCTGCAGCATCGCATGAAACAGGGACAGCTGTATTATCATTGGCAAGGCACAGAAGGAGAGGAAGCCGGCCAGCAGCCGCATCATCAATCGCTCCTGTCGAGGTACGACTGGCGACTGCGCAACCCGTGGAGGACGCCAGATCAGTCGCAGAAACATGCTTATGCTGGGAAGATCCTGTACCGTAAGCAAGCACAAGCAACCCAGACAATCGAGTCGCCGGAAGTTGAGGCGTATCAAGAAAAGTATAGGCGGTTCATCGCCATGGAACGAGAAGAGTCTGAGAAGAAAGCTCTCAGTCGATTGTTGTCTGGGGGCAAACAGAAGAGTGACAAGTTCTATACATCCGTAGAAGGAACAGTCGAGCAGCTCAGTGGTCTTCAGGCCATTCAGAGCGCCCGGCGGCATCGAGCATATGGCTCAGCGAGCGACAATGCCCAAGCACGGTATTCGGAAGCCCAGCAGGACGGTTCAATAGACGAGTTTCAGCTTTTCAATGACAGGAGAAAGCTGTTCCTGTTCTCCAGGCCGGATAGGCAGAATTTTCCCCCGAATACCTTTCATAAAGGCAAGATGCTATTTATTTGGAAATGCAAGTATGATAGTGTCCTGCAGGAATGGATCGTGCCTGAGCTGCAGAACACATCGATGACGCTACAAGAGCTCAGCAGGATACCTGCAAGAGGGTATGTAATGAAGGAGTGGGCGAATCAGATAGACATTCTGTCAGGCGACTTCATACCAGAAGCTGGTGAGATGTATCGGTAAGACACCAGTTTCTCATATTGCTTCACGAACTCCAAATACTGAAAGGTTTGCTCTCGACTGCTAGGATCGATGTCGGCTATGATGGTACTTCGTTCGACCGGCAGGAGATCGCTCTACAGAAGCTTGCTCTCGACGCAGCGGAACAGCGAATTGCAAATGACAATGCTTCAAAAGGTCCACATCAGAAGTCACGCAACATTGAGGTATCGGGCACAGAGTTACGAGACCTTCTTTTGGATCATGAGGTTCGCGAGCAGCTTGAGCTCTCCTCTGACCACGAATCACCAGTTTTAATGGAAGACCAGTACATAGCTAGCTGGGCTCGTCGGTACTCACGACCAAATCCGATGTAGATCATCTTCACACCTACTGCGCCCTCAATGTCTGTAAGCTGACCTGTTTATCGTCGATAGACGAATGGAAGGTGATCCAGACTTGGGCTTGAATGAGACGCAGCTCCGAGCGGTGGCTAGTGCCGTCATGAACAGATTCACACTCATACAAGGAGTAAGTAAGGAATGCATCTGACGGTGTTGTCATTACTGACCCATTGCTTCCAGCCGCCGGGCACAGGAAAGACAGCCACTCTCGTTGCAGCTCTGAAAATTCTTAAGGTGCATTTCGAGATCGCAGCCCCCATACTAGTCTGCGCACATACAAACGTCGTTGTGGACATGATAGTCGACAAGTGCGCACAAGAAGGTCTCAGACCGCTTCGGTTCGGACGTGACTACCGCATTCGTGAGGATCTTCGCGAGTACGGCTGCGAGGAGCAGATCAAGACCCATCCCCTCCAGGCTACATTGGCGGGTTATTCGGATGAAGAGGATCGCTTGCGGGATCGCAAGAAGGAGATTACGGACTTGCTACATGGCAAAGAGACCGTCTTTGCAGATTTGGGCAATGAAGAAGCATCCTTGTCTGCCGAGGAAAGAAACGAGCTGAGAGCCGCGTTAGGTGGGTACACTCTAATGCACAATGCGTATCCGCCGGATCATTTGCTCATCATCTGTTCATCCCTGCCAGAGCGTGTCGAACAAGATATCGTGGAAGTCCACGCATTGTACCTTACCACGTTGCGAAGGGTTCATGCCGATCTCATAGCCTCGGCAGATGTATGTCTTACAACGTGTATGAGTGCATCTGGCTATGAGATGGGCACGGCAGACTTCCCGATCGTCTTTATTGACGAAGCTGGACAGTGTGATGAGCCTACTGCGCTAATACCGCTTATGAAGGGAGCGAGACACGCTGTGCTGATAGGAGATCACAAGCAACTGCCGTCTGTCTGCAGCAGTGAGGAAGCAAGGTCTGAAGGTCTGAATAGCAGTCTGTTTGAGCGCTTCAAAAGACAGTCTTGTAAGACTCTATAGCATCTGTACCATGGGTTGGTAACCGTGGCTGACAAACTTATGCTTTACTAGGCGTGCCTTCCATTCAGCTCGACGTACAATATCGAATGCTTCCTGAGATATCCGCTTTCCCGAACAAACTTTTTTACGCCGGCACCATTAAAGACTCCGATGAACGCACGTCATCCTCCGAAGATAAGCCTCAGCATCAGCCTGTTGTTTTCTATCATCACACTTATCCCGAAGTCCGGGTTGGCCAGAGTACGGCCAACCCTCAAGAGGTCGATGCAATCATCAGGCTCTTGCTGAGCATACAGCGAGAGGAGGGAAGACACGGACGGGATTATCAAGAAGCATTCTCAAATCTTGGAATTATATCGATGTATGCCGCTCAGACAAATCTTATTCGCGTCAAAGCAAGAGCAGCTTTGGGAGAGGATCATGGCATCGAGATTCATACGGTTGACGGCTTTCAAGGAAGAGACAAGGATACCGTCATCATATCGACGGTACGGTCAAATCCAGGAGGATATGTTGGTTTTCTGAACGATCCCCGTCGCTTGAACGTGGCTCTGACGCGTGTGCGCAATTCGCTGTACGTTTTCGGCAATGCCAACACACTGTCAGCAGCTCGCTATTGGGACAGAAGGGACAATGTGCTTGCGCAGTATATCAAGTGGATACGTGAAGTGAGTTTCTAGTGCCCATGTCTAAGGGTATAACGGAGCTGACGATTGGTATTGCAGAATGACTACCTTCAGAACACCTAATGCCCGGAACAATATCAGAAGTACGTGGAAATCTATTAAAATGTATCTCAATGTCAGAACTACATTGGCATATCTGTGAAGTGCGTTGCAGCAGTGTAGTAATATATACCCCTCGTTACATACCCTTTGGTTTTGGCAAGGAAATCGCACTAGAATTAGCAGACATGGTGTCAAACGTTAGAATCGCAACAATCTCTCTAGCTATTCAGACGGAAACTCGCAATCTCGCCCGTTCCTCATTCTGGCAAGCCCTTGCAGCTTTGATTGCCGCATTTATCGATAACATTGTCGTTTTTCGAATCTTTCGAGTTCACTCGCGGAATTCTTCGATGCTTCGATGCTGGATATGATACAATTACCTGCTATATCTATTCTACATAGACTCCTGAGGCTGCTTGCGCTTCTTGTTCCCTTCACTCAAATGATACGGTGAAAATATCCTGAAATGCCAGTCCTTTCTCATCAAGCGAATCTCTGCAACCCTTAGGCGCGCGGTGCGAGGCGAAGTTCTTTGCCACCTCAATTGTAGACTGCCATAGACTGCCAGTCTACAAATAGTGAGATGTAGAAGTACTCCACTGAAGCTTCCTCCGACATGCTGTACTGGTACACGGTCAATTGCAGGCGTGACCGTTGTACCCACTATCGAGAACATTGCCACCAAGTTGACTAATGTCGTGAGACGAGGCGCTGATTGGAACGATTGGAATACCGCCGTCGTTTCTGTGAACCTTGTGTCACAGTGCCGTATATCTCCATTTCCGCCAGTCCAACGGTGGAATTTCCGCTTGCAACGCTCGACACAGTGAAGCGGACAAAGGTGGACGATTTTCCTGATCTCCCTAAAGAGATCGTCGTTCCCGTCTTACTGATAGTACTAACGCTCGAACTTGATCCATCTGAGAATGTAAGAAGGCCTGCTTGTATGCCTGATGACGTGCCTTGACGGTCAAACAGACGAATGCTGGTGAGAGTTGACCTCGCTGCCAAGTCTATTTGTATCCCTGTAGTTACCAAACGAGAATCAGCAAAGGATGCAGGTAGATTCTGCTGAGCATTGTCGCTTACAAGCTCCCACGCCGCTGTTACTGTCAGCTGTCCATTCGGAATCAGCTGCTACATTGCCGTCGATTGCATCTCTACAACTTGTCCCGGCACCGCTGGAAGAGGCTCGGCATGTCCCTGAGCGTGCCAAATTTGCTGTTTCAGCGGAGGAAGGCGCTGCACTAGAAGATGTCGACCTCGTTGAGGTTGTGCTTGATGGTAAGGATGATGGTGATGACGTCGGGGTGGCGGTAACACGGGATGGAGTACTGGATTGAGACGTGGACGCGGCTGTGGATACAGTGGTTGACCGCGACGTAGTGGATTCCGAAGAAGAGGCTGACGAGCGAGACGAGCTCGACGGATTTGAAGAGCTTAATGTGCTGGAAGTGCTCATTGTGCTTGTAGACTGGGACCAGCTCGAGGAGCCTCTAGATATGCTTGAGGTGTTTGAGGAGGATGAGAAGGACGAGGAGCTCGAGGTCGGGGTGGGGGTGGGGGTGAGGCTTGAAGAACCCGAGGCACTTCCGGAGCTGGATGAAGTGGTCGAGACTGATGCAGGCAGAGTCGAGACGGAACTCGTCAGATTGTCGGAACTTGCCGCTGTGCTATTGGCGAAAATAGGGAAGGAGGAGCTTGTACTCCCTGTTATGATGGCGGTAGTGTTTGCTTGAAATAGCATGCTGCTCGTGCTATTGATCATCCCCGTCACGGTGCCGACCGATGCGTTACGGCTAAGGAGTGACGACGGGATATTTGTGGTGATAGTCGGGGTGCCCGTCGCCGCTGCACTACTGCTGTTGAAGGCAGTCGTCAAGTTAACCCCTGTAGTGAGTGGCAGTGCATTGGATGCCGTGAGCGTATTGTTGGAGCTTATGGTAGACCGCGAGTTGTTCGAGATGCTCGTGGTGGAGTTCATCATTGTAGCAGTGGGCATGCCGGTTGGCAATGTGGTATTGTTGCTTATGGTAGATGTCGAGTTACTCGGGACGCTCGTGGTGGAGTTCATCATTGTAGCAGTAGGCATGCCTGTTGGCAATGTGGTGTTGTTGCTTATGGTATACGACGAGTTGCTCGGGATGCTCGTTGTGAAGTTTCCCACTGTGGCCGTGGAGTTTATCATCGTAGCCCCAGGCATAGTGGTTGAGATCGTGAGCGTTGTGTTGAAGCCGGTGGGTATTGTAACACTTGCCGAAAGTGTTGCAGTCGCATTCATGCTATCCTGGAGTACCGTTGTGTTACTGCTAAGCGAAGTGGGCGCAGCTGCAGTAGTATTTGCAAGCACAGTTGTGCTTTCCGTTGCATTAAGAGGGCCGCTTACGCGTCTACTCGTAGCGTTAGAAGAAGAGTAGCCAATTACAGCCAGTTCCGCTAGCCCAATGTTGAGAGTGGACTGGCTGACTGCGCCAACAGTGAAGCGTAACCAGGAGATCTGATCCTTGGCTGCAGCTACTGATAGAGCAGAGCCATCATTTGGGAGAGTCCCTACGCTCTGCGACGTTCCATCGCTGAATGTGATAGTCCCTGACAAGATTTGATCCTTCACGATAGCGTCAGTATCTTACGACCGTACCACTGATAGGGACAAGCTCACATTGAGGTTGGGCCTGTCATTGAGTCTGACATTTGAGATGGTGACCGGTGAATCCACCCAGTCGTACTGAATCCAAGCTCCGGCACCTTGCCCATTGCTAGCCCACTCTTTCGTATAGTCTCCACCATCATCAGTGTATCCGTCGATAACGCCATCTCTGGCTTTTTCGGCTCCTTGATCTGGCGAGGAAGAGCTGGCTGACACGATCGCGAGCAGGGCGACATTGGCGCTTGGAGTGGAGGGAAGATCACCTGTCCCAGGGAGAGTTCCGTTGGTAGTTCCGTTTCCACCTGGTACAGGCAAAGTTGTATTGCTGCCCGTCCCTCCACCTCCAATAGGAGTACCATTTCCATCTGTGCCATTGATAGGGTTACTGAGACCCGAACCAAAGACAGCAATTTCTGCTAAGCCCACGTTTACTGTAGAGCCACTGACAGAGTTCACGGTGAAACGAAGTTCTTGGATTGTCTTGTTGCCTAGCGAAATAGAAACGCCAGTGCCGTCGTTCGGCAGCTGGCCCACCAAGATAGATGAACCATCATCGAAACTCAGAGTTCCAGACGTGACTTGATCCTGCGGGTACAATTAGTCAGCAGATGGACGATTCATGAACAAGAGCTGCCAAGAGGAATTTGGCCCTGATGCCTCTCATGGCGATGCTTCTGAGGGTTTGAATCACATACATCGAGGTTTATACGATCATACAGGACCACCGAGGAAGCAGCAACCGGATTGGCCCATTGTAGATTGATCCAAGCACCGGCTTTCTCGCCGAGAGAAGACCATTCTGTGTGGTCTTCGCCTCCCTCAGGCAGATAGCCTCCAATGATTGCATCCACCGCTCCGCTTGGTGGTGAAGCTGGATCGTAAGAGCTGGCAGTGACCAGGGCCTGCAATGCGAGGTCGTTGGTCCAGCCGTTGACAGGAGGTGTTGTCGTAGAGTTGGTTCCATTGGTCGAGCTGCGATGTAAAGGATGTCAGTATTGCAGTGTAGCCAGAAGGAGTTCCGACTACTCACCCAGCGCCAGGCGTCGCGTACGAACCGAGGACTACCAGCTCGCGAAGACCTACATTCTTGGTTGAAGCCGAAACTCCAGTGACCGTAAAGCGCAGAGTGGTTGTGGTGACGTTGTTTGGTAGGCTGATGAAGGTGGCAGATCCATCTTGCATTAATGTTCCCACCTGTACCCTTGTTCCGTCTCCGAATGCAATAGTTGCAGATGTGATTTGATCCTGGTACCGCGCTTCAGCTTGCTTCCAACATTGACGAGGCATTGTGACTCACATCGGCGTTTGGTCTATCGTAGGCCAGTACGCTATATATCTCAACAGGCCTCGACCAACTAAGTAGTAACGAGGCTCCGACACCTTCTCCATTCGAGCTCCATTCCTGCGTATAGTCACCTGCGAGACCATCATATCCGCCTAACTGGCCGTCGATAGCTTTGGCAGCACCTTGATCTGGAGCCGAAGAACTAGCCGATGCTGAAGCGAAGAGTGCAATATCATTTGACCAAGCGAAGCTTGTTCCACTTCCTGGACCAGGTATTGGTATTGTGTCATTCGTAGAGCCATCAAGAACCGAGCCGAGCACAACGACCTCGGATAGGCCTGCATTGACTGTTCTGTAGCCTACCGAGCCAACTCGCACGAAGACTGATGTTGTAGTGACATTACCAATGGGTATTGCGTAGCCTGAGCCATTGTTTGGAAGAAATCCGAAGGAGAGTGTGTTACCATCGTCGAGGGTTATACTGCCTGAAGTGATTTGATCCTGGAGTATCACAATGAAAGAAGGATTAGACGCAATATCGAACATAATGTTTGCATAGTCTAGCTTACATCCAAGTTCGGCCTGTCGTAGAGAATGATGCTTGTGACTGATACAGGGTAGTCCCACCTTACTTGCCAGTAGGCGCCTTGCCCTTGCCTGTTAGAGCTCCATTCATTGGCCTCGTTTCCAGTCCCGTCTGCTCTGTATCCACCAATAATGCCATCGATAGCTCCAGAAGGCGGCTGCCCGCTAGCGAACGAGCTAGCAGATGCGCTTCCCAGTAAAGCTAGATCCTTCGAAAAGTCGACGGTAGGTGGCACGGTCCTCACGAAAGTCTGCGCAAGCTGGGAGTCCACGACGTATTCGCGCAATAGCCAGGAAGTTTCTGCTCGCCCTGCATCGGCGCATGCAGAGTATGACTGACATTCAAGAAAGTCATATGGAGTATACTGGAAGAACATGTCTGCTTTTGCTTGGTAGTCTGGATTATCTTGATCTCCTGTTGGAGGAAAGGCGGCTGGGGATAGAAGTTGACAGCATATTTCAGCCTTTAGAACTTATACCATAGGGATGTCTCACACGTTCCTTTCACTTACAAGCTGGGTAACCCATAAAGCCAGACAAGGAGGCGGAGGGAGCATACGTGCCGACCAAGCCAGCTACAATTCTTGCGACAACCAGATGATCCGAATGATCACCTGAGCCAAGATCTGACAGATAATCTTGAGTGATGACGTTCGAAGGGTTGAACGTCGATATAATTTGACCAAGTGCTTGTCTGAGAGAGCCAATTGTGTAGGTGGCTCTTCCATCAATTGAAGTCAAGGAGCCAACGTAACCGGCGTACAAGTTGAGGAGCGAAGGATAATCATCATAGGAGAAGCCACTTCCGTCGATATTGCCATCAGGAAGTCGGAAGTAGATGTTTTGTACACCAGGCATGGCCCGGAGTGTTCTTATTGTGACAGATTGACCTGCAAATTGAGCGGTAGTTTCGCCTTGGCATTGAAAAGAAGGGGCACGTGACAGAGATGCGTTAGCTTCGAATAGAGAAATACCAAAGAGAGAAACGAGCACAAGGCGACTCACTCCATGAATTCGATACACCAAGGTAAGCCGCTTTTGCAGCTTCGTTACCGCGTTCTCTCTCATTTGCATACCATGTGCCATAGCCAGCATCGCCACCAGAGATGAATACGGTAGGAAAGCAGTTCGCGTTGAGTGGACTGAAGATGTATGGCGCCTGGAAGAGGAGGTCGTCGTCTGCGTGTGCTACGATGGAGAGAGTGCCGCCATTGCAGGTGAACTGGGCAGTGGCTGCTGTGACAAGGACGAGGAAGGTGAAAAAGAGCGTGCGGACGTTCGACAATAAGCGCGTCAGTGCCATAGTGTGATAGCTCGCGAAGACTGCACCATACAGCAAGGCAGCAAATAATGACAAGAGGTGAGTCCAAAAAGGAGGAGAAGAAGAAAGCACGGCCTTCCCACTACCTACGGCATCAGTAGCAAAAGCTGTCAAGGATGCGGGCGACATACAAAAGTCTTCCTTGGACACCACACATGCCAGAGAGTTGCAGGTCGCCTATCATAGAAATGACGGGGAGGGAGGGAAAGTGAGTTTCGCGACTTTCGTCGCATCTGCTCCCGAAAGCAGGCAGCATTCCAGGCCATCAATGGTTGACAGGGCTTCCGGAATGAGAAGCAGAGCCGAGAGTGGGGGTGTACCATGCCAATAAGGCAGAGGTACCGTATCACAGGGTGTCCCTGCATTTATCCCAATTGTTGTGTCCCAGCCAAGCACGGCAGCTGGGTTCCCTCTTTGAGAGAATAATTGCTTCCAGTTGATCGACTCTGATGCCGGCCGTCAATAAGGTGTGTTACCGGCACCGTCAATGGAGATGCCATGGAGGATCATGTACATGCAGCACCTTCAAAGAGTGCCGTACCGTACGGTATGGCTTCTCTGAATAGACGTATCTTGCGGTCGTGCTTGATTCGCGGCTCCAACCAGCTCTGATTGCCACAGCCAGATGCCGCACCTTCCGTCTTGATAGTCCTGGACATCCGACTGCCCGCTCTCTTGCTCTTGTCCCAATGGCCTGTTACACGAGTCTCCTCACGCTGTTCCAGCAATGAGGTTACGCGAAACAGACGGCTATCTTGTGCTTGTCCGCAACGCAGCAAGCTGCAACGGAACACATCACTCACACACCAGCTTCGAAGCTGCGTCAGAGCTGGAATGGCAGGCCCTCGAAACAGAGTTGATGGAGAGTGGAGGAGAGCTAAGATGTCACAGTCCAGTTTACACACTCAGTCAAGCATGTCAGCAGTCAGTCCTCAACGAACGAGCCTGCCGACCCCGCGTCGTTCCCTCTGCCATCGCTTTTTGAGGGTCTGACAGACGAGATGCGAGAGCTGAAGGAAAGCGCGAGAGGTCGGATTGAGACTCCTTCAAACGACAGCCTTGGGAGACACTGAAGCATCTTGCAGGTATCTTGGAAAGTGGTTGCGTATACGCCATGCTCCTCGTCTTCCGCTTTGTGCGACTGCGAGGTCAGCATCAGTTCGCCTGGTGACATGTTGGAGTGTTGAAATCTGGACGACATCACCAAGTGAGTTGACAATTGTGGGCATGCAGGACCTCAGATCTCTAAGCAAGCATTGTACATTGAGACATCAAGGCGTGCTTGCACTCCGTCATGCTTGCGGCAACATGGTCTACACAACCTGGTTGCGATACATGAAGACAGTCAGGCCACCAAAAGACGCGTGCAGTACCTCCATACGGCTTCCAGATTTGCATCGCACTAACTTGACACGTACGAGATACCTTGTACACCTTCCGATATTGGTGATTCGTCGTGTATGGCATCTTCTTGCAACTTGATCTAACACCAAACGCCCCAAAAGATCTGGCAGACATTCCGCCGAGGCCTTTGATACAGGCATTCCCACACATAGCGCAACTCCCGAATTATCTTTCGCAGAAGCTCGCAAGCAGTTTGAAGACTGCGCTTCCTACACCGCGCAATAGCCTATCGCCGTCGTGATAGGCCAAGAGAACCCTTACAACGTTCGGAAGTGCTTGCATCTCAGTTACCATTTTTCGACATTGTCAAGGGAACCATCGATATGGAGAGGAAAAGCAGCCAAGAAGGACCGCTAAAGAAACTAGTTGAATCGCAAAGGCCTCAAAAGAATCAATTTCCAACCCGCTTTCCACAAAAATTTCTGACAGGGCTGCGTGCTGACAACCATTTTATCCTCTAGAAAGAAGTCTCGGCGGCATCGTTAGACTTTGATGGCCTGCGTGGCCCTTACACGAGCTAGAAATCGCTTGCTGAACTCCAATACACTTTGCATGTATCCGAATATTTGGTCGAAATTGGTCAAGGCCTACAAGGAGGTATGTGGTTACTTGATTCACATCCCCCGCTTCCACTGTTACTCATTAGAGCCTTGTTGCTACCTGTGTTTAGAGTGGCTGCTTTGAGCTTGCCAAAAGTATCTCGCTAGGACGCTTCCGGCTTGGTTGAAATCAGAGTAATGTGCCGCTGTCCAGGTGGTCTTGGTAGAGATCCGCGCTATAGACCAGTACCAATGTAATGGCAACATCAAGGCAAGGACAAGAACGCCGCTCGCAAAAAGCTGCGCAATCAGTACGATAACCGTCTCCTTCTTGATTACGTGATGTTGTTGCTTACATAAGGGGATCTGCAAGTGCAAGTGATCATCGCTTTGGAATTGGCTTTTTTCAAAGGGGATGACGGATGATGCAATGAAGCAATACGACACAGTTGCGATTGGACAGAGAAGCAGCGAGACTGACATCGAGGATTGCATTATTCTGTACATCGAGTAGCTCTTCACCTTCTTGCTTCTTGACCATCATCCCAATTCACCCTTCATCGCCCTCCATCCCTGCTATCCAGTTAACACTCGCATAAGCCGCCTTCAAAGTCCAAGATGAGCGCGACAGACAAAACTGCATACCAAGCAGACAAGGCAGTCGGACAAGTGGTGAGTGAGAGACTTGGATGGGGGGTTGGTGTGTGTAGACTGTAGATTGACAGCATGGCCACCTCGCAGGCCGCCGTCGGAATGGGCAAGAAGACGCCGGCTGGAGAGCTCTCCCATCCCATCCATCCTGCAACGGTCCACTTCCCAATTGGACTATGGACAGCTTCATTCGGTCTGAACGTCATGAACCACTTCACTCCAGGTGTCTTCCCTAAAACAGTCAGCAGCTCCGGCTTCCTCTCTCGTTTCGTCCCTCCGCTCGCCGCTGTCCCCGTAATGGCACACTATCTCAACGGCGCTGGACTGCTCTTCTCCACCGTCACCATCGCGACTGGTGTTTCGGAGCTGCTGGGAATGTGGAAGGGCCAGGCTGAGCAGAAGGGTGGATATATGAAGGCTTTGAAGGATGCGTATGCTGGTGACGAGAACGATATCGCTGCCAACAAGCTCAAGACGACGATCACCCACGCCACCATGAACGACGCAGTTTGTGAGTTGCATCTTGCTGCACTATCTTCTATGCTTCTCCTTGTCTTGCTCTTCACTAACTCGTGACTTCCTCCTCTTCCTTACCCTCTCTTCAGTCGGCCTCGCCGCATACAACTTCTACAAGCAGGCAATCTCGCCTAACCTCGCTCTTCCAGCTGCAAACGCATGGATGTCCGCTGCAGTCCTACCTCTCTTCTTCTATAGCGCTTACCTAGGTGGAAAGCTAGTCTATGAGTTCGGTGTCGGTGTACAGAGACAAGGTGAAGCTGCTGAGATTCCAAAGAAGCAGAGTTAGAAGAGAACGAGACGGAATCCAAAAGTAAGATCGACCAGCTCCGTGGCGGACAGTGTGTATTGCAATACTTTCTTGTAGCATAAGGGTCTGTGAACGAAAACAATGAACGTCAGATCATAATTCCTGCTTTCATTTTCCGCTGCCGTAGATCCTCTGATTGTATGAGGCTTTCGCCAGCCCCTCCATCTCTCAGAGACAGAGACTTCCGCTAATCGTGACCTTCAAGACGCCCACAATAGCTCATAGCTACATACTAGAGGCTGACATTGTTCTTTGTAGTGCATTGTTCTGCTATCACGTAGCGTTGCTCGTCTGTTGAGCGCAAGCGTTCCATCGAAAGCCCCCGAGAACTGTTCGTCCTACGGAAGATCAAGGGTCACAAATGTTGAAAAGGCTATGTACCTATGCAAGAGTCTAGCACGAGGTCGTCTTCATACGCCCATGCCATCGCGCCATGTCCTGCATGATCCGGTCTTATCTGATAACCTCGAGCTCACCCTGAATTCGCAGGCAAAAGTCTCCGAATCACATGTTCGCGACCGCAAGGTACAGTCAAAAAGTCAGTCGCAGGAGATCAGCGCAACCATCTTGTGCCATTGTCTCAGCAAGAGAATTCAGGCTAAAAGTACCGGGCGACCCGTTCCGTTCTCTCTGTCATGTTCATCTCGGATCAAATCGTGTCCACAGGGCTCGGCCGCCTGCTACGTGCAGAATTACGCGCAGCATATGGCCCAGACCTCTGCTGCACTACTGCCGCTAGACTGTACCACGAAAGGACAGGAAAGCTCAACGGGACTCATGTAATTTACCCATCTGCCCGATGTCTTTGCAAGCTCAATTTTGTGCCTAGCGGTCGATCCGCCCGATCATCCGACGGTCAATCTGATCAAAAAGATGAGGACTTTTAGGCTGAAGTGAGCGCTTTCTTTAATCTGATTCCCGCTCCGAGGCGTTTTCTTCTAGCTTGGCCAAGTGCAAGCTGTCAAATTGTCCAGGTCTTCCCCAGCTTCGTATGACGTGAAGAAAGTTTGAAAGGGGATCCAGCTGTGTCCTCTCATAGGTCTTCTACAATTGTTCTCCTCCTTGTGGCACGACGGAAATCTTTCTCGGAAAACTGAAGAGTTTTTAGTAGGAAAGGCACAGAAGCTCGAGCTAGCCTCTTCTCTCTCTCTTTCTTTATATCTTTCTCGTCTACTACTTCAACACATTCAACCATCAAACCATGGAGACGGTCATTCGCAGGATCGCCTCCACTACGGCTTCGGCCCCGGGCGAGCCCACAGAAAAGGAACGCTTCAACGGCTACAGCTCCTCGGACAACGACCATTCTACCATAAAAGAATCAGAAGATGCAGAATCTGTCAAGCAAACTCGTGGTATTCTCAGAATGGAGGCTTTTGCCCGTGCGACTGAAGGTCGAAAAGGTGTCTTGATCGGACTCGCAGTCGCCGTATACATTTGCAACTGGGTATGTAGATTCGTTTCCAAAGCATGTAGAGCTCTATTTTGACGACAGACAGACAGATTTACAGCATGGAGTCCAGCACAACGTATGCATATGCCATTTGGGCAACAAGTGATTTCCAAGAACATAGCGCCGGAATTTCCGTTACCAATATCGCTTCATCCATTATCTCTTCGGTCTGTCTGCCGTGTGAGTTGGCTGATCCAATCTGAATGCCTCGATAAAAATCTAGCTGATTTGTCGATGTTTGCTCCAGTCCTGGCCAAGTTCGCCGATGTCTTCTCTCGACCTTGGGTGTATCTTTTCAGCATTGTCTGCTATGTGGTCGGCTTCGTTATCATCGCATTCTCACATACTTTGGCGGCATGTACGCGTTTTACAGATTCATCAAGTGGAGCACTGCTGACTGCTGGCCTTTTCAGACGTTGTTGGAAACGTCTTGACTGCTATCGGAGGAGCGGCCATCACTCTGCTCAACAGCGTCTTGGCCGCTGACTTGGTACCTCTACAATGGCGAGGAATGACAATGGGTTTGCTGTCTACGCCTTTCCTGGCTACCGCATGGTATGTGATTCGAACAACTCTTCCGACTAAATAATGCTCACGTGGAGATGGCGAATCTTTAGGTATACTGCAGAAATTGCATCAGCCTTGAGCAACGAGCATGACTGGCGGTAAGACAGCACCTGTCAGTAGCGAATGATCTGTCGCTAATCTTGCTTTTCTGTTCGCAGATGGGGCTACGGAATGTTCGTTATGCCGCTCCTTTACTTGCTAGATAGCTGCTGATGTTGCTCATCTTCCAGGTATGCCATCATCATTCCAGTTGTCATGGGGCCAGCGCTTGTAGTCATCGCATGGCTTGAAGGACGAGCTTACAAGACCCACAAGAGCGAAATCAACGCCATCGAGGCTGGCGCCAAGGCCGACGATAAAGATGCAGCAGCCGCTGCAGTGACGGAGCTAGATAACCTCCCTTGGACGACCAAATTCTACCGCACTCTTCAGCAACTCGATGCCATCGGACTTATTCTGCTCGGATTCGGCTGGTCGCTACTCCTCATCCCATTTTCTCTCAGCACCACTGCCAGCGGCGGCTACAACAATCCTTCCTTGATTGCAATGTTCGTGGTCGGAGGTATTCTTATCTTGGGCTACGTTGCGTACGAGTACTTCTTCGCCATGTTCCCGACTGCTCCCAGAAGACTGCTAAAGAACAGAACCTTCGTCACCGCCGTCATCATCGACTTTATCTACATGGTCGCCGGATACATGAACCTCACCTACATCTATTCATACGTCTACATCGTCACCGATATCAATGCTCGAGACTTTGTTTGTGAGTACCCGTGGCACAGCAGCTCGAAGCGAGAAGTCACCAGCCAGAGGAAGCCAGAGTAATTGATGTCTTCTTCCCTTGCAATAGACTATAACAACATCCTCACCATGACCCTATGTGGAGGTGGTGTCATTGCCGGAATTATTCAGAGAGTCACCCATCGATACAAGCTACTCCAAATCATCGGTCTTGCCATCAAGATCGTCGGTATGGGCTTGTTCGTCAGCAAGAATGGTGTCCATGACTACCCACGACTTGTCATCGCACAGTGCTTGGTTGGTCTCGGTGGATCATTCAGGTGAGAATTCATTCCTTCCACTCTCGCTCGAGTCTGATCGACTGTTCGCTGTGCAGTGTCGTTGGGTCTCAGGTCGCTTCTCAAGCCTGCGTCCCTCACCAGGATGTCGCTTTAGTCATCTCTCTGCTTTCACTTTGGACCGCTATTGGCGCTGCTGTCGGATCTGCAGTCGCAGTCGGTGTCTGGGGCCACTACATGCCCCTCAACCTTCGGGCTTTTATTCCTCAAAGCGTCTCTGATGCCCAGATCACCGAGTTCTTTGGAGACAGTAAGGGCACCCATCAAGTCATGTAGAAAGACCCGAGCTGATTCAATTCTGTCTGTCTCAACCAGTTGTCCTCATCAAGTCGTATCCTTTCGACTCCGAAGTCCGCCAGGGAGCCATCCTTGCGTACGAAAAGGTGCGTGCAGAACGCACATTGTTTCGTCCTTAGAGATTTACTGACCAGTGCCCTCCGCAGACTGTCTTCCCTCTGTGGGCTGGAGCTCTAGGCCTGTCTTTCATTCCATTGATTGCAGCCTGCTACCAAACCAATTACTACCTCGGAAGTCAGCAGAACGCTTATGACAACAAGGACACCAAAGGCAACCTCACCAATGAGACTGGACACAAAGTCACTCCTAGAAAGGGTGTCTGGGGAAAGATCATGCGCATTTGGGACCAGTAGACGTTCTAGGCGGTATCTTCAGCATGAAGTGCGGGAACCTTCAGGTAATTCTCTTGCAGCATTCAATTTCCCAGCATCGAAAGATAGAGATCTCTCAAAATTAGCTCTGTTAAACATTTGTATATCCTTGCACATCCAGAGCAGTGCCTAATTAGCTAGATGCGTCTATAATTCAGTCAAGTCGTCTATGTGTTTTGCTGTTCACTTGCAATGCGGATTATCGATATCGACAGTGTTCGGCTGGTGTGGCTTGGACGACAGTGTTTCGGGTGCACGGGCAGGCATGAAGAGATTAGCAGAGCATGGTATGTGCTTCAAGCCTGCGTGTTGTATACGTAAGTATGCAGTCATCATTGCATCTTTCTGGTACGGAGCAGAGTGGCGTCCTCGACAATGTCGCCAGTGGCACTCACGAACACAAAGCCCTTTGACCTCTGCCCAATTGCACGACCCTCCATCATGTCTTCACAAGCAGAACTAGAAGAGAGCGAGTTGCAGGTGAGCAAGGGTACTCTGCTGAGGGTGGTCTCTAGGCTACCGAGGCTGATTCCACGCTTTCAAACCTCCAACAGCTTGTTCAGATCAATCAGGCGCTCAAGGACAGTCCCGACGACAGCGAGTTGCTCGCCTTGAAAGCAGAGCTGGAGAATCTTATCCAGTTGACAAAGGACTATCTCAAACAGCAGGCACCCGCAGCGTCTTCCTCGACTTCGAAGCATCAGCAGCATAATCATGATCACCACAAGGCTGGCGGCGGTTCATCGTCGAGTGCTACAGTGAACTTCACAACAGGCGCGAGTGTGTTAGCGAAGTGGCACAAAGATCACAAGTTCTACCCTGCTATCGTTGCCAATGTAGCCGGTACGACGGACGATCCAGTGTACACCGTCATCTTCGATGTCGACAAGTCCACGGAGGTCCTACGCAAAGCAGACGTCAAAGCCATGACCGATTCGAAGAAACGATCATTCCAATTCAGTGGAGGTGGAAAGGACAGTGACGGTGCTGCTTCGGATAGTGCTGCAGCGTCAGGCAGCGGTGGACCCTCGAAGCGAGCCAAACAGGCGGCTGAAAAGAGTGAGAAGAAAGCTTTGAAGGAGGAGGACCGCAAGAGCCGTGTGGCAGAGCAGAACAACAGACAATCAAGTTGGCAATCCTTTGCAAAGAAGTCGACAAAGAAGGGCGTGCATATTCCCGGTGTCAAAGGCGAATCGCTCTTCAAGACGCCGGACAACCCATATGGCAGAGGTGAGATCGAACAGTACTTTGTTTTCTGATGAAAATAGACATTCTCGTTGACACTGTTCTCTTGTTCACTAGTGGGCGTGACGGGCTCTGGCAAAGGCATGACGTCCTACGCTGCCAAGCAGCGTGTGAAATTCACCGGAGCAGAAGGCGAAGGAGAGCAACAACCGTGAATGCGACATCGGGGCTGGACTAGAAAATGTAATCATCATGGAACGTGTCACAAAGCGAGTGTTTGTACCATTCCACCACTGCCGTTGCGTCTGAACAAGCTGTGTCTAATGTACTTTGTCTCGATTTGCAAGCAAAGCATCTGTCGAACCTCTTCGATGATATTCGAACCCTGGAGACAGCTTCACGTGATGCAGCACTGAGCACAGGCTTTTTCTATACCCTTGCAGAGCCACATAGCTAACGTAACCTTTGTTTCCCCTTGTTGACCTACGCCATGGCTTGTTAGGAAAGCGAATCACAGGATTTAGGTGAGGCGGGCTTCCGTTTACTGCAACATTGCGCAGTAGCAAACAATTTACAACCACGTGGCGTCGGCCATGTAAGGTGACCGCGATGTGATCATTCTGCATTGCTCTTTCGCAGGATGCATTGTCACTGAGTGCTCAGCACAAAAAGATGCCTTTGACAAGACTTCATGTTGCAGAAGCTGTACAATGATGACAGACCGACAAGGCATGAAAAGTGGTAGTTGGAAAGAGGGTATGATATATTATCCTATACAGGTTGTAAGCTCTAAGAAATGCAGAATGTCTGCTTTTGTATTCAATTTGCGTGGTCATTTGCAGGTCCATCAAGCTCCGCCTTCTCCGGCTTGATCCTCGTTCACGCGCACGTTCACCCCAAAACGTGATGGCTGTCCAAAGTCAAGAGATGATCCGACAGATCCCCTAGCAGACGCAGCTTTCAAAGCCGAGCCCAAGCTCACTCTTGCGGACGGCGGGCCAGACGTCCGCTGCCGCTTCAATAGAGGAGCAGGCTGAACGGCGATTGGCTGCATTGCTTGGAGCTGCCATGGTGCCATGGTAGTCTGAGCTCGACCACTCAAAGGAGTTGAAGGAAATGCGAAGCTGGGCGGGCTGATGAAGACAGCCGTGCTGCCGGAGGGCCGGCTAGGCATAGCAGCCGCCGCTGTAGAAGGTCGGATGGCGGAGGCGGCGGTCACAGAGTGGCTGTTTATAGCGGTATTGGGTGCAATAGTTCCTCCGAGTGAGAGGTTGCTGAATGTCGTGTGGGTATACTGGGTCGAAAGGGGTGTGACGGGCATGCCTTCTTGGGCTATTATTGTGTTGAATGCTTGGTGGACCTGCTGTGCGATGCCCGACAAGTTCGGCGTGGTAATAGTGGAAGCTGCAGATGCGTACTCCGGGGCTAGTGAAGTCGAACGGGCGCGTTTTTGCTCCATAGCTGCCTGTGTGGAACCAGCTATTATCGAAGTGGCAGAAGCCTCTTCATGTGGGGAAGAGCTTGTGCATACCAACGAAGCAGGCGAAATTGATGTGGAACCTGAATTCGAGTCTAGAATTCGGGAGATACTTGCAGTAGATGAGGAGTTCCCTCGAGAGACGGAAATATGACCATCTTGTTCTGTAGATACTTTAAGCATTTGGGTATCGCACAGCCGAGTCAGCTGCAACGCGGAAAGAGTACTCTATATCAGTGAATTGCGATTGAGGAACATACGCACACTACTGACCTCTTGCTCTGCCAACCTTAATTGGCGCCGAAGCATCCGATTCTCCTCCGTGAGAAGTCTTATAGTAGCCTGTAAATCCACGCCATCTGATCTTGGATAACGTTTCTTGTTTTGCAGCTTCATTTCTGCAGCGTCCGTATCTATGGTACCAGAAGCTGCTAAAGCTGTTTCACCATTGTAGGTGGAATTTCTGGATGAGGTAGGTGAGTTACTATCTTGCGTTGCAGCCGTGCCAGCATGACTTGGACCAGCGCAGCGTAGCCTAAGTATTTCGTCTTCAAGTTGCTGTATTTTGGCTTCCAGGTAGTTTATCTTGCGGTCGTTCTCATGTGCTCGAGCTTTGACTCTTTCTCGGAAACGTTGAGACGATTGTCGGTTCTATCATACCAGTTCCACACCGAGAAGTAATTGAGTTGCGAGGCAACAGTCAGAAGTGAGAAGTCAGCTCAGCCCCGTATGCGTACTTCAACATGTTGATGTGTGTACACCTCACCCTCATTCGTTTTACAAGGCTTGTCTCGCTCGTTGCAACTTTCGTGGTCACTTTGACCTCGCCGGGCTTACCAGAATTTGCGACGCTGGCCTCTGTAGTGCTGGCCAGTGTGAAAGGTGAAGCACTGGCAGTCTCCTCTCGCTTAATCCCATTCGATGCCTCTACTGACCCGGTGTAGGAATGGCCATGTTCGCCCATATCACTAGAGGGGCTGTTGGTGCCTACAAGACGCTCGAAAAGTCGTGCTGGATTTGGGTACTCTTCGCCATTACTTGCTCCATACAGAGCTCCAGTCGAGATAGGCTGTTGCGCTTGCGGATGTTGTAGAGTAGCTCGAGAGAAGTGATACGCCGTTGGCGCATGGACGTCATTCTGAGCTCGTCCGTGGTACTCTCCACCTTCATGAAGTGAGCTTCCCTCATTGACTGTGCCTTGCTCTGTGGCCTGACGGAAGGTAGTGGGATTATGAGACGTATGACCTAAGTCGGACAAACTGCTGTGGCCTGACAAACTGGGAGACCACGGTCCTTCTTGGGCGCCATAGTGTCCTGGGTCGGTTGCTGCATGATGTCTTGACTGCACGCACGATGGCATAACGAAAGAAGTGTCTCCGAAATCGAACGTGAGAGGGAGGTGTGCCGAGGTAGTATAGGTGTCGGCAGCGCTACTCGAAGAGTCCAGACTTGCTTCACAAGATGATAGATCGTTCGAAAGAGGCGGAGACTGAGAGTGCAGCTGAAAATTCGAAGTTTGACCTTGATGAGGTGGTACCGGACTCTCACTACATGAAAGAGCAGGTAACAAGGATCGGTAATCGGCAAGAATTGGATATCGTGTATTTAAAGACCTATTGCCGGCTGTGTCTGTTTCTGTACCTGATACAGGCCATGGTGAGTTTGGAACAGTGCTGTCGTTGCTGTCACTACCTTCGACCGGGCGAGCTCGCTTTTCGCCTTTGCACTGAACGCCTGGGTAGGCATCGGTCGCAGCGTGTTGATACTGCTGATTTGATGGATGTGAATACCCTGCAGCAGGGTAAGCAGCTTGATTCAAGGCATATGGGGCGAGCTGCAGGCCGAAAGAAACGCTTTGAGCAGGTGCCGACGTGGTAGAATCGACATTGATATCGACAGGCGTACTACCCTGCTCGTTTGAGCGTGTAGTAGCTTGCGTGGAAAAGGGATGATGCGAGAAAGTCGCTTGCTGGCTAGGAGCCGATGCAGTCGTTACTGCTGCGTTGTCGGCCGATGATGATGATATACTAGAACAGCCACCGAAGAGAGCAGCATGACTAGTCGAGGGTCGATTGAGAGCTGCAGAGGTATTTATGCGATGTGGAAATGGAGCGACAGTAGGTGTTTTGGAAGTACTGTTGTTGTTGTTGACCGACTCGAAGATCTCATTGTTAAATATGGTAGATGAATGCGAAAATGTGGAGAAACCTGCTGAAGTGGCGGGCCGAAGAGGAGATTGTGTAGGACGTGTATGTTGTGATTCCATGGTATGCCTTGATCTGCTTCTTGACAGATGATCTGATTCGATTGAAAGATTCGAGAATGACAGGGATCTTCAAGTAAGAGACGACAGACCCTTTTAACCTTTAAGCGCAAAAGCTTATACCAGCCGTGAGAGGAGAGCGAGCACCGCAGGCAGGCAGGGCGAAGCAGATGTGCGAGGGTAGATCACGAATAATTTGCTATGTTGTTGCAGCTTTCGGACCGAAGCATGTCACAGAGCTATGTCAGTGGAGGGAGTGCTGTGTCTGCTGTGTCGAGGTGGAGAAAGAGAGAGAGAGATGGACGAGGATCGATAGATATAGACAGATTCACTTAGTCGTTGTCATCTGAGCTCAACAGAAGGAGTACACTAACGTGATAGGCGCGTGATTTCTTAAGTGTTATTGATCTTCTCTTCCTCTGTTGTCGTATGAGGCTCAATACTCCGGCTTGCAAGCAGTGTCTTCTAGCGTCTGTCCCATTCCTAAGTTGCGACATTCAACCTTGACTTGTGCCCTCGATCTGCAAGGCAGTCCGAGGACGATACACATACACTCTGGACTACTGCCCCTCTGCTTGCCTTGAATGCCCGAAGATCGTATGCTTGGATAGTACTCAGATCTCGGCTCGCAAGCTTGCAATGCTCCAAACAGGGAAGGTCGCCGAAGATGCGTTTGAGAGTGATAATGCCCGAAGGAGCGCGAGTACTTAGGAAATTTGACAGGCGGACTGTGCTTGTAATTGTTTCCTTTCTCCAAAATCGCACGTCTATGTTCTTGCTTCTTCGGTTGAGGTCGAACCCACCTGTGGAAGTTCCTACCTAGCACAGCGTAATAACGGTTCACTGCCTCATACTGCAGCCAAGGGCCCACTTGGACGTTTGGAAGATCAGACTTAGCAGTCCGGTCAATTTGAGAGAATGTCAGAGTGATATAGGCTGTGAGACTTGTCTATCATGCAGATGCCCGACCTTTCATGATCAGCCGGTGCAACATGAAACGGCCGGCCGCAGAAGCCTAAGACATACAGAATTTGAAAGCTTATTTGGCAAGTTCCTTGACGACCGCCGTGTTTCAGAGTAGGATTTCGAGCCTTGTAACGTTCTGCCTAAAGGCGCCAACGGCACTGCAGATCCTAATTAGAGGCAGCTTGACATAGCGTGGGAACGAGGTCGCAAGTAGACGGACTACAGCAGTAAAGAATGGTTCATTCAGTACGATGAATCTTCCTTCCTTCTTCCTGCCTCTTTCTGCTTTCCTGCAGTCCCGCCTTGTCTTGGTCTCTGACCCTTGTCGACAAGGAAGCCATCCCTTTGAATTTGAGAAAGTATCCCAGAGATGCCCGAGGTCCGTTCTACAAGAAAGGCCAACGCGGCGCGGCGGATCTCACTTCTACCAGCCTGTCTATCTATCTAATATTCTATGTAGACGTACGCATGTCTGTCGTCCTTCATCTCGTCAGTCCAGCACAGTTACCAGAAGAGGCCATCGATCAATCAACGGTCCTGCTGAGCACCACACGAGCGTTGCGCGAGCCAGCCAGCCAGCCAGCCACAGCAGCAGGAGTGGAGGACCAAGCACACTTGAATGGGATAGCCAGCCTGTCTGGTATGGCCTGCCTTGCTCTGCAGACCGTCTTGCTTCATGCACCCTGGCATTCACAAGGTCCTCCTCATGGTTGCTCTCTTCTCGGACGAAGACCTCCAGCGGTTTAATCTGAGAATGTCCAGAGACTCAACAATGGCAGTCGTCGCCGTCAGATTGTATGCTTCCTGGCTTGTCTTTGATAGTAAAGGCTGGCTGGCCCAACTGCATCGAATTGGCTTCTGCAAGAAACGTCTCCAAATCTCCAATAGCGGGCATCTTCTCCATCACACCCTCTATTCAAGCGAGAATGTCCCGTAAGTGGGCTTTCAGCACCCATGGCAGCCTGGCAGACACATCATGGTACAGTAGCGTACGCACTACGGTAATGATACAGCCACGGACGATATGGTGCAAGCCTTGAGTATCGAAGTACTGTCCATCGGGCAGTACGCAACCCTCGCCAGGCAGCCAGTGTAGTGTCTTTGCAAGTCTCAATCTTCACAACGATAGTGCAGTCACTGCAGTGAACCTATGTACCCGGTATCATAGCTAGATACTGCATTACAGTAAATGCTAAGAGCATTGCAGCGTTGCTGTATCTTATGACCTTACAATAAACCTGCCCCCTCACTTGCCAGCAAACGAAGAAAGCGCTGTTTCTCAGGTACCGGTACGCAACAAGGCACTTTCTGTCCTCGTTCCTCTGTGCCTGAATATCATCTGGTGCGCTTACCCCTGGCCGATCAGGTCCCTCGTCACGCGTAAAGAGGAGGGAAACGAAATGGAAAACAAGTGGCGTTCTTTTCCTCACAATGCATCCAATTGGTCAATGAGCAATGGCAAGTAGTGGAGACGCACCGTCCTAATGGCACACATGCCTGACTGTGGGCTCCCTCAGAGTGGCGGCAGACTGGTGCCACGGCTATTCTTCGCTGTTGGATCTGCGAGCTGTATGGGCAGACGCGTCTCCCTAACAGAGTTGTGCAGGAAGTACGCATCAGCTCACGGTTGAGCGATACAAATCATCAAACATACAGCTGACAGCATTACAACGCGCCGAATGACACGCACAATTGACTTAACACCTCCACTACTGGGTATGGCTACCTTTTACGCAACTTTTTCGTGTCTTCAGCAACGGCGCCGGTGCTCGTGACTAACATTTCTAAATATACGATATATGCGCGTAAAGGCGGGCCACGAACGACGCACGCACTCAGACGGACGGCGAGTCCCTTCCGTCGTTGTCGCTTCCGAATTTCAGTTGGTTGACATAACAAATGACGACGGTGACGGGTTTTGGGCCAATGTCACCCACCGGTAGGTGCTCAACTAACGGCAATAATGGAGAAAAGATCCAACGAATGAGAATAAGAAAGAATAAGCATCAATACGTATATCGGGCCTTTTCTGTCCACGCTTTTCATTCAATTTGTTCGCTTTTCGGGCATGTAAGGAAGGGAAGGAAAAGCATTGGAAAGTTGTAGAAAGAGAGGACTTGCGTATAATATTCTACAACTTACCCGGGTGCCGTAGTCACTAAATCCTGGACCCGCATGTAGTAAAGCCTGTACAATAAGTTGTAACCTCGTACTTCTTTACTATCATAACTATTGCAAATCTCAATTACTTTTCTTGGGAACTAAAGCCTGCACTCTGCATCTTCCCTTGGCTCTCCATATCATATCTCTACCCATACCGCGCCATACCGAACTTCTGGAGTAGGCTCTTCTAGTCTCAACCTTCTACCATACCATACCATTGGGATTTTCTATATTTCTTCGGCATCTTCCAGTGCAACAAAGCTGCGATATCAGATGTGTATGAGTTGCTCATCACTTCTCGCAGCATAGCATAGCTCAGCTTTTCATCGTACTCTATACCCTCGTCATCATCGTTGAAATCGGTCATCGAGTATTTATACCCGCGTAAATTGGTCTGTTTAAACTGGGGAGCTTTTTTTTCATTCCGAGCAACAAGGCAGGGTTCAAGCAAGAGAAAGCATCTGCAACTCAATCAAACCACATTCTCTACAGTAGTCTACAATTCAAGCTTGTCACTTCATACCTGTCAAGCTCTCACACTCGCTCAGGCCTACGGTATCCTCAGAAAAGCACGGTCTACACATCAATCAAGAAAAGCACACAAGTGTCACTCGCAGTACTGTAAAAGAGCACTACGGGGGAACTTGAGCAAGCAAGGGAGGAGTAGCATCGAATACACCTTTATACTCTCATTCATCCTCATCCTATCTCACTGCTCTTACATCCCACTGCAAGCTCGAAAGCTGCAAGATCACACCCGCCTTCAACTTTATCGCAGCATCGTCCACCCTTCTGTCTGATCAGCACTGTGAAGCGTGGAGGGTTGAGGGTAACAGCGAGCAACAGCTGCAGAGTGAGTAAGCTCACACCATACACTACACGTAGTCAGCTCACACTCTCCTATTCGCGGTCCAGCTCCCTCTTCTCAAGAGTCTATTCGCAACCTTTCAAAGTCCTACACTTGTGTACACAAGGGAGGGCTGGACGAAGGAGTGCAACTTGCTCACACATAGATGGGACAGCACTCTGCACTTACATTGCATACATGGTAGTAGTACCTCATTGATCTACACAGGCTATCCCTTCTCATCCTCCTTCTTGGGTTGGCTCCACCTGTCCCGTTCTCATCGAGCAACTGTCACCAGCGACTCCAAGATTTATCAACAACCCGGCAAAAGAACGATATAGACGCGCAGTCATATAACACAGTACTGCAATCACTTCATACTACTATCAAGACTATATACAAGTCCTCCACTCACTCGTCTGAGCCAGCACTGACTGCCATGGCAAACACCATCGCCGCTGCTCACTACAGTCCGCCATCAACAATCGATACAACAAGGGCTGCTGTCAATGGCAACAACGCAATGATGGGCAGTCCATCTATGACATATAATGCATCTATTACTGCTTCATCATCATCAGGACCATCTGTGAACGGTCCATCCAGTTCATCGTCACCCTCTTCGCACTCTGGCTATATCCCTGCGACGCGTCCGAATACTAGCGCTACTTCAACAACAGGAGAGGCGCATTCGCAGCAGCAGAATCAACATCATCACCAACAGATGTATGTCGCAGGTATGGACAAATCAGCGATGAGTCTATCGCATTCTCTCGCTGCACCTTGGTCAAACAATAGTACATCCGCTCCATCCTCGAGATCTGGCACGCCTGTCAATGGCAGTGGGCCAAGCAGCGTACATGTGAATGCCAATGGGTATCGACATCCGCACCAAGCTCACTCCTATACACGCTCGCAGTCACCTTCATCTCATTCAAGATCACCATCACCCTCACCCAATGCGCCTCCTCTGTCTCATCTCATATCACATCCATCAAATAGTGGCGATCATCCTCCACCACATCTACCACCAAATAACATGAACCCTTCACACTCTCCATCGGGATCCATCTCATCATCCTCAGCGTCACCTTCGCCGTATAACACAGATGCAGCTGTAGCACAAGCAACAGCCATGATGCAAGCTGCCTATGCTCAGCAACAACAGCATTTTCAGAATCAAATGGCTGCCATGCTCGCAGCTGGATATTCCCAGCATCAACTGGCACAACACTTCGGAGGAGGACAACCGCAGCAGCAGCAGCAATACTCTCCTAATGGGTATAAAATGCACTTACCGCCTCCTAATATGGCTGGCCAGCATCATGATCCTAGACGGAGAGCTCCTTCGTTGCCTAACAATACCACACCCTCACCGAATGGCAATGGCAATGGACTAATTCATAATGCAGGTTATTTCCCTTCGCACCCGCAACAATACCAGCATCATCACGCGCAAACACAGTCGTTCCATCATCCACCATCACAACAATACTATCATCCTCAATTCGCACAGCAACAGCAGCAACATCAGCAATTCCCACACACTCAATATTCACCAGCTCAATTTGCGCCACCACCACCTGCAATGAGAAGATCACCCGTCTCTTCAGCTGGAAACAGTCCAAGTCGAGAAAGAGCACCTACTGCTCCTTCGTCGTTACCTTCTTCACCTATGTCTTACGCTTCTGGCATTACGCCCTCGCCCAACAGTACGAGATCCGCTCCTAATGCTGCTATTCCGCCTTTTGCTCAGCATAGCAGGCCTGCTTCTCCGGGTGGAGTCGCTGATCGTGAGTAAATAGCTACCTCTGCCGTTATAAGCAGGAGATTGATTTGCTTTTGTTATATCACTCTCGCAGTTGCACGTCGGCGAGCAGAATCACAACCGAATGAGAATCGAGCACCACTTGTGCCCACTACGGCGTCTCAGCTATCTTACGCGGAAGGTCGCGATAGAACAGGCTCAACTTCCTCAGAAAGTCGAAAAGCACATCTTCCAAACAGCTCAAGCATCTATGCCCGTCCTTCGCCCTCTCCAACTTCGTCGTCATCTGCTCCATCATCCTCCACCACCCCATCTATACAGCTGAATCATAGACCCTCAGCGGAGTTCGGATCGTCTTCGTCAAGATTAAGAACTGATTCTGGTACTTCAGCTACTTCCACAGGCAGCGGTCAGACGTCTGCATCGTCGCAAAAGGGTGTCAATGGAAATAGACCCGCTTCACCTGCTTCAGTGCTGAGTGATAGAGCACCTACACCTACGCAGGCTTTACACAGTCAACTGGCGGGATCAAGTACGAGCGTCAGATCGGGAAGGACGACACCTACAGCTTGTTCTTCCTCGTCGTCATCGTCCAATTCGCAACAGCAGCAATTAGGTCTACAACCTTCTATCAAGTTAGCTAATGGATCTCACGAAGCTCACCATGCCGGACCTGGTATCATTCGCAAAGCATCGCCTCTATCCCAGCAATCTACATATAGCGACGGTCATCGAAGCATCACACCCACGCAAGCTTCTGCTTCTGGCATTGTGAACGGAGTCGGCCCGGAGCACGATAGCGATGATGAAACTGAAGAGATAGCTCCTTCCTCTAGCACTACTGCCCCAATTGCGCAAAACATGTCAAAGCATCGAGCAACATTGTCCAATGCATCTTCAAGCACGGGTAGCTCACCCCAGACTCCATCGAGTAACAAATCAGGCTCTAGTCTATTCCGCAATAAGCTACGAAAAGCAATGTCTCTATCAGAGCTGAACAATTCAAGCAGTACTTTATCTTCTTCCTCAAAGAGCAATAAATTGGGTAGAACAAGCTTGACTTCTAATTCTTCAAGCTCGGATACTTCACATTCCACGGCTGAACCTCGTACACCGCCAAATGGTGCCCCACCTGTTCTTCCAAGTGGATTCGCTTCGGCTTCTGCTTCCAATTTACATGGCGTAAATGGAGTCGACGAACAGGGCGTGCACCAGCAGCAAACCAGCAATGGTCGTGCTACGCCGAATTCGGGATCTCTACCTAGCAATGCAGGAAGAAGATTCGGTATCCTCAATTCGAAGATGAACAGTTCAACGGATAATATCTCCATCTCTTCCACCGTCTCTTCTGCCTCAATGATGCTTCGCAAGATGGGCAACTTTGGTAAACTAGCTCGTAAATCTTCAGTCCGTTCATTGAGCAATCTCTTCCATCGAGACAAGCACGACGATGAAGCTAGTAGCCTGGGCGGAAATGGGAGAAAGGTCACTTCTGATGCTGTCAGTGAGTTTGGAGTTCCTGGAGCAGCTATGGTTTCGTCTAAAGATCGTAAGAAGGGAGCATTGGCGGATCCTAGTGTTGCTCATGTTACTGTTGAGCTGGAAAGAGGAGATGCTGTAAGAGCCGGAGGAGTGTCGGGCATGACTCCCGCTGAAGCGCTCGTTCGCAAACATCAAGAAAGAGAACGTCTTCAACGTGAAGAACAAGAACGTCATGCTCGTGCTAGGACAGCTTCTGCCTCTTCGGTCAATACCGTCAACAGTACAGGTTCTACTCAAGATATACCTTCACCTCGCTCAAGGTTGCTGGAGAAGGAAAAGGAGAGATTGAAAGCTCAAAATGCTGGCAAGAAGTCACTCACTAAGAAGTTCAGCTTTGGTGCGTTTGGTAAATCTACGGCTTCTTCTGCTTCCCTACGACAAGAAGCACTTCATGCTGCCGCTGCGAATGGACAGAACATCAAAGATGAAGATAAGGAGTCTCCTCGCTCTTCGTCTTCTTCTAGCTCGGTCAACGCATCGCCCATCTTTGATTCGTCGGCTACTTCTTCAAGCTCTGCCTCTCCTGTCATACTTCAGCACGACCTTGACACGAAAGAATTCTCAAAGCCTCTAGATATCGATTTCCGACCTTCTCTGGACGGTATTCAGCTGGATACCTGGCGCAAAGGACCTGCTGCTCTCGGAGGTGTTTCGCTTGCTACTGGCATTCATCGTGAACATGCCTTCCACGACGAGGAGGAGAATGACGAAGGTTTCGATGATCGCACACCCCGGCAAAGCATGGAACTTATCGGTGATCAATCGATGTCATCTACCAATACTGGCAACTATTCAGACTGGGATGGCGAACCGCCTGATACCACTTCATACTTTGACGACGATACAGCTTCGTTCAGAGAGGAACCTGAAGTCAACAGACCCAATGCAACGCCTTTCTACAAGCATCAACAGCAGGATCAAGAAGGGTACTCGAGTGACGGAGGTGCAGATGGTAGAAATGGACAAGCTATTCCCAAGCGTCCTCACCCTTCAGCAAGGCCTTCCAAGGGTATTTTAAAGAGTGAGTAAGGTTTTTGGACAGTGTATGAGCACATGCTGATCTTCTTCTTGTGCTTTCACAGACGCCCGCTCCTATAGCCAGAATCAGCTCCGAGGACCTCAGCCTGCGTTTGCTAGTAGACCTCGAGCAAGCTCTTACGATGCTCCTCATCAAATGAGCCCACCTAATCAACCTGGCAAGATGGCAACCCTAGCTCAGTACATTCCGTCCGGTGACGAGCTTGACGGAGTCGCTTCTCATCCTTCTGCGGCTCCTCGACAAGATACTCGCGTTGCCTCACCTTCCGAGATCGACTATAACAAGGAGAATCTATCTCCTTCGTCTTCTGCGTCTTTCAGCCCGGGCACTAGCCCATACAGCCATCCCAACACATCCGAGCCTATTTTGTCGAACATGAAGTCTATTCATATGGCAACGCGCTCGGTCACCGGTCCGATCATCAAGCGCAACATTTCCTTTGCGCAGAATTTGTCTGTACATACGACTTGGTCGGGCAGCACATACGACAGAAGAGGTGATACTGCGACGTGCAATCGCCTTACTCCTCAACTGGCCCAAGCGATCAAGGAGGAGCTGAACGCTTTCAAGATGGAGGAGATGGAGGTCCATCATCAATCACGAAACTACACGCATTTCTTCGTTTAGACGGACATGAACACACACTTTATCGCAATATGAATATCGATAGGCTATTCTACGACTGTCTCACGTATCGAATTCGGCATTTATTCCTTTTACGACGGAAGATGGATCTACCAAGCCTTTCTACGACTTCGCAGATGCAACCAACTTAGCTTATACCGCAGGCTGTTACACTGCACTACCAAACCGTTAGACGACCCTCGCATAGACTTGCTTTTCTCCTGCTGGCTTTCCGTTCTCGCTATCTTTATTTCTCCAGTCCTATGGGAAGGACCCCAATTATGAAAATCACCGCTGTGGCATAGTCGTTACAGAAAACATTTTTTCTCGTTCCCTGACTATCATACCAGCTTAACCCTTAGCAAATCTCAAAAAGAACGCAGCAAAACCTACCTGCACACTTTCTTTCTTTCTGTCTCCAGTTCCAGCGTTTCAGTTTCCGTTTTCTGTGTACCGGAATACCGTCATTCTCTCGTTCTTAGCTCTATGGACTATCATATCTTAGGTCAACAGGATGTTTTTAGTATTTAGTAGCAAATTCAAGACAAAGTGCCCACGCTTAGCTTAATTAAGAAGACAGCCTCTCTTTCCATTGTTGACCGTTGTCGCCACCTTGCTTGCACCATGCTCCGAAGTGTCTAGGTGATTCGGTGCCTTCAGCATCACACTGACTCAGTACAGTACTTGTCTGTGGATCATCCACGATGTATAGGCATGCACCCTTCTTGACACGGCTGGTCCGCAGGATGCGCGGTGGTGCACGTGACCTCGCCCGGGTCGATAGAACACAAGTCTTCTTCCACTTTCTGCTTCACTCCGATTTTACTACCATTATGATGAGCTTCCGCATCTGCACTATCTTACCAGTAACAAGTCGCACACCTACCTGTACATCGTGGCCTTGACATGACGAGCTTCCAGGAACTCCCTTAGGAGATCCCACGGTTTCCTCAGCTACGGAAACTCTGCATCGGTCACGGTTGGCCGGAGGAGGTCATGATTCAAGGAGCTTTTGAGACATTTGAAAGAATCATGTGGAGCCTTCCGGACACTTGCAAACTCCGCGTAGATGAAGACATGCCTTGGGATTCGACGGAAACCGATGCACCTTGGCACGAACGTTTGCGAAGACAAGAAGAAAGGCTGTCCACCAGTACCTCGGCCTAGCTAGCTTGCCTTGTGTTTCCAATATACTGTAGCTGCAAGTGGTATACTATCAGTGCATTTCCCATTCGCAGAGCCCTAAAAGATATCACCTTCCGACGTCAGTCGTTGTCCATTATGATTTACGTGAGACTTTCCGGTCATCCTACCTGCCCATGCCTATGCTATCTTTCTTTGCAAGTTGACGAGAAACGATACAGTGTATTCCATTGAGATCTACGTATCACAACTCGGCGAATGTCCACATTCTTGCATGTGCGCATTTGCAGCGAGCGGTAGCCACTCTAGAGACAGGAGCCACGCCATGGGCGACTGAAAGGAAGCGAGTGACATGAGCAGCCCTGGATGTACCTTGATGATCTTATCTTTTGCACCACTGTCTTCATTGCACCACGGTATACCCTATCACGGCTGTTCTTTGCTGATTATGGAATCATCTGCAGCTGCAGTAGCAACGCCGGCTGTTCTCGCTTTCGGTGATCCAGATTCACGTGCAACGGCTCAGCCTGCGACAGACTCAGCGCAGGAGCAGGACAAGGAGACGGGCAAGGACAAGAGTATACCTCGCAGTCAATCTATACACAAGCACATACAGCCTCCTCGCTATGTTCGGTCTATTCCCATCGGTTTGCAGCGTGCGAATACGATCAGCTCGCCTACCAAGCAATCCGCACTAAGCCCCAGCAATACAGGATCAGCCAGTGCAAGCAGTCCAGTAGCAAGCAGCAAGACAATTAGATCAACACGTACATCTGTGCCGTATCCGCCGGCTGATGCTGAGAGTGCCCGACCCCAACCGCCCCGCTCAGAGTCTGCACTGGGCCTGGTATCGAGCACGACTGCTGGCAGCACTTTGACTAGCCGAAGTCCGGTGAAGCTGCATTTCTCGAAAAGCTACAATGGACAGCCGGATAGAACAACCCAGAGCTTATTATTCGAATATGGAGATACGAATGATGTGTCTGCTCTACCTAATGACCCGAAAACGTGGACACCATCGCAGCTATCGATCTATGTGAGCACTTCTTCCAACACTTTTCAATATGAAACGCTTGCGATTAACAGCGTGATCATTCCGCAGCTTTCACACATGCTTAGATTGACTCCCAGACCAGTCATAGCCGACGTGATGAAGTTTGTAGTTCAGCGTGGCTTGACTGGCAAGCGCTTCCTGCGACTGCGAAACCAGGACCTTATCGAGATGGGAATCAACATCAACTGTGAGCATGCAATGTGGATAAAGCTTAGAGACAGTGCATCTCTGACAATGCTTTCATTTGCATCTCAGGGTGCCGCGTGTTATCAACCGCTCGTGAACGACTTCGCCGCGAGTGTCTGCGAGGGAGAATCTTCGGATTTACGGTTCAGAACGCAGATGCCGGGGCTGATCAAGCCATAGATACCTCAATGACGATTGAAGACGAAGAAGACATTGAGCAACTTTTCCTCAAGCTTCCCACCTCCTCATCGTCCACTTCCATCAATCAGGAATGGAACAAGAATTCTTGGCGTCGCAACGAGGGCAAGAAATCACGTGGCAGAGTCAAGGGTATAGCCCAAGTATTTGAGAATGGAGAAGTGGACGAGCTAGGCAGGAGGAATAGCTTGAAATCAAATGCCGAACTGGATGAAGTGGCAAGAATACGAAGAAGCAGACAAGAATCTACAGACTCGGACTTTTCGACAATTTCGAACCGTAGTGCTGCGTCATATAAGAGAATGAGCTTGCCTATCATTAGCCTCAATAATCAGGACAAAGTGGCTCCCCATGACATCTCTAGTATGCGTACACCCAGAGAAGAAGCTAGCGAATCAGAAAGTGAAGGGGAAGACACGTTTGGCTCGTCTACGAATCACGTAGATTGGGCTAGCGTAGAGCCAATAGCTCCTGAAGAGACGGCTGCACTTTCTGAAGGCTTTTTTGCGGACTTGAGTCTACCAAGTTCTTCGTCTTCGTCACCTTCTACACCTTGTGCTTCTACGTTCGTATTACCTACATCGAAAGACCAGGCTTCCACAGTATCCTCAATACGTGAGAAAACAGATGAAGATGTAGAAGAGTCTTATCAGTCTCACATACTGTCGCATGGAACCGACGCATATGCTGCAATTCGATCTCGTAAACAATCAGACTTGTCGGAAGTGACGGACGAGCTCTCGGAGGAGCATCTGGCATATTGGAACAACCTACCAGAAGAAGATCAAAGGCCTCGCTCACCATATTCTCCTCTTCCAAGTCCGGCAACGCAACTGAATTGCGCAACGAAAGCAGTTGAAGAGGAGGATAAAGAAGTAGATGACTTACTAGCAAGGTCGTCAGCTATGGTCTTCGCTGAATCAGATGGCAACATCATCACAATGAAGAAACACCATCAATCCAATCCTGCAAGTATCGCGAAACGGACGAGATCTTTCGAAGATTTCGGTAGTCTCAAGTTTCAGACAGTGCAGAGTAGATTGCCAGGAAAGGCTTCGTCTCCGGCGCTCAAGGATCTCTTCGAAGAGCACGCTACGGTGCACGAAGGAGATATGGATACTGCTGGTCGATTTGGCATCACTAACAGAAAGAAGAAACACAGTCGTAGGCTTAGCGACTTCTTCAGGGAGAGTGACGAGGTAAGTATTTCGAAGACTTCTTTTCCAGATGCAAATCTGTCTCTGATATGTTCCTGATACAGAGCGAGCAATACTACAGCCTAAAGAGCCGCAGTGGCAGCGTGATGATTATTCCTCGAGCCGAGGTCGAAGAGGTGAGTCCTGCACTACCAATAACAGATGTAAAGGTGCCTAAGAACGAGTGACATCTTAGATGCAAGCACGCCTGAAAGATCTCGAACAGCAGCTTGAAATAGCCAAGTCTGCTTCGGCCTCGAGGGCTTCGGGACATTCGCCAACTAGCTCGACGGCTTCTTCGTCCCGCCAAGTCGAGGTAAGAAACAACAGACAAAGCAACAGTCAGGCTATGTCCGCTTGGGTGAAGGGTGCGCTAGGAGAAGCGGGTACTATTGCTCGAGGAGGAGCGCAGGAACCAAGCTGGCTCGGCTTGGGGAGCTGGGTGAGTGACTAGACTTTGGCTCTCAATGGCTGATGGGTTGCTGATAATACAATTAAGCAGGCACTCGCTGCTGGTCTTGGAATAGGTATCGTCGTGGGAGAAGCAGTATTTAGCAAGCTAAGGAGGTAATCGATTTCCCCTTCAGCACTTTAGCGTATGTATCTATACTAGGGGTCAGGTTTTATGTTCATGTAGGCATATAGCTATCGGAGGCTGCTATGGCAACACAAAGTGTGTATGACGGTACCATTTCCGCCACTTGCCTGCATACCGCTTTCTGAACTTGGCCCTGCTTGGGGACACTGCCGCTCATCTCTGCTCTATCCGGCTGTTCGCCCGTCCGCCCAACCTCCAATCAGTTGCAGTACCACCCACCATCGATACACCTTCTCTTGTTTCATTTTGTCTCTCCACGTCTTCCAGAAGTGCCGGTATCTGCAGTTTAAGCACTCGATCAACCTCAATTCATCGAGCACATACATAGAAAAGCTAGAAGCGGAATGAGCAATGATACTCGCAAGCTAGTTGCTGTCATTGAAGCTGGTGGTACCAAATGTACCGTCATACTTGCCAACAAGGAGCGCATAGTCGCGAGGACGATAGCTGGAGCCGGTAATTAGTATGTAGAGAACTTTTATGGGGAAAATACGGAGATGAAACTGACAGTAGGAATCTGTTCAGCACAACGTTAGGTCTCAACAAGACACTAGAACGCCTCAAGAGTGCTGTCGAAGCTGCCATCTCTGAATTGCCTGAAGATATACGCCCTCAAGGATCATGCAGTCTACCTCTACAAACGCCACTGTTCGCAGCCTTGACTGTGGGCATGGCAGGATTAGACCGTGAAAGCGATGTCGAAGCACTGGCTCCTCCGTTGGCCGAGCTGTTCGACCTTGACCCTGATGACCATCTCAAATTCATAGTCGGAAATGATGCTACTCTATTGTCAGTGCCTATGATAGCAGATCATAACGGGCTAGGAGGGGTTGCGGTAGTGTCTGGTGAGCCAAGCTTTACTCAACGAAGAGTAGAATAGGCGTCGTGTGTTGACTATCAGATGTCACAGGTACTGGCTCGGTCGGCTTCTCATTCACTAAGACGCCGTCTGGACTGCCAGTCTTTCATCAAAGGGGAGGCGGATACGGACATCTATTGGGAGATGAAGGATCAGGCTATCACATCGGCAAGATGGCCATAGTCTCTGCTTTGGCAGCATTCGACCGACAACAACCCTTCACTGCTTTTCATCACGCGGTATACAAACACTTTCAATGCGACGACAACCCTCAGCTGTTGCTGCAAAGAGTATACGAAGAGAAGTCGTCAGTCTTTCCAGACACTTCAGCTGCCACTCGTATAGCTTCCGTTTGCAAAGCCGTCTTTGACACCGCATATGCCAATGGACATCAAGACGAAGATGCGGAGAAGATTATTCAAGAAGCGGCAGGGAGTATAGCTATTCTCGTACAGTCCTTAGTGAATGAAGTCATATGTCCAGAACAATGCACACTGGTCTTGGGAGGAAGTTTATACAGGGATTCTCATTTCGAAGGAACTGTCATTCGGTCTTTAGCAAGTTTAGGCATATCGTTCAAATCAGTTACAGCGCTCGAAGACGCAGGGGCAGCAGCAGCTCTTATCCTAGCAAAGGAAGTATTATAGCATATAGCAAGTATGGTAGCGGTGATCAACAATGTTAGTCCAGCAAGACGTCTTCCTCTATGTCGCAAATATTCGAAGGCACTTCATCCATTCCGCATCCGAATAGTCCGCAAGACCGACAGGAGGCATCCCAAGAGAAATGTGGTTGTTGCCTCATTACATACAGGACCTGTGCACAGCTATAATAAGCAATGTATCTACGGACATTGTACCTGTATACCTGTATAAAGAATGAAGAAAGAAGAATTCGAAATGTGAAGATAGAGAGACTTGGCTACTGGCCGGCTCTTGGCCGTGCACAGCGGAGTGTAGCTGAGCTACCTAGGACGACGTTGAACCTAAGCATCTAGAGCAGCGGCGACAGCGTTGCGGACTCGGGACATGCCAGTCAAAGAACGGAAGTCAACAGTCTGACCGACTTCGTTCTTGAGGAACTCGAACCTATCATGCACAATTTTGAGGATTAGCTAGTCTGTTACCTGCAAATACCATAAATGCTCCACACACCAGTTGACAGCAATCAAGTTCGGGAAAGCAGACTTTGTGGCAGCGCTAGTAATCTGGTTGAACCATTCGACCTTTGTTCCAGCCTCATTTCTAACAGCAGTGCCTTCCAAAGGAGCGCTTGGGTATCCATTGAGCTCGTAGTTGAATGGCTTGGAAGTCTCAGAGATAACGATAGGGTGGTCACCGAAGAGGTCGTAGAAGGGAGTGAAGGTCTCGACAAATTCGGTGCCGGTCAAAGCATCATTTCTGTTTCTTGGGTTGGCGGCGAAGGAGTATCTGCAAGACAATGGCTCATCAGCTTCTACTCGGCTTTTCTGGTCGCTTCAATCAGCAATGGACGTACAGAGAGAGGCCGTAGATGTCGACGTATTCCTCGCCAGGGTAGTAATCCTGTGTAGAAATGCAAGGCGCAAGCAGAAGTAAGAGAAGGCCACTGACAGGAAGGAAAGCTGCTCACCATGTAGTTGGGACTTGCGTTGATGTCCACATTAGGTGACCAGAGCATGAAGGTGTCAGTAGTACCAGCTTTGATGGCAGTGTACATGGCGTTCCAGTTCTCGATGAAAGCTGAGCAGGACCAATTCGATTTCAAACACCATCGGGATGTTGCTTCCCATAGAAAAAGGCTTACCGGTAGGATTGCCAGCCCAAGCGTTGAACTCAGCTCCCAAATTCATCTCGAAAGCATATCTGACGGACAGGACGGTTAGAGAGTGAATGAGTACACTGAAACAGCTCTCTCTGCTGCTCAACTGAACGTACCTGAGCCAGACAGTAATTCCTAAAGTGTTGAGGGCGTTCATCTTGTTGACGACGGTATCAATGACAGCGGGGCTGATGAGTGCACAAACATGTCAGAATTAGCGATGCGGAACAAGATATCATACGATTCACGTGACAGCTTCGAAACCAGCTGTTTGAGGCAAAGACGGGAGTGTTAGCTATGGGTGTATGTGCGAGCGGAACTCAGCTTACCCTGAGGCATAAGAGTTACCATGTAGACTGGCTGAGTGTTGGGATTGCCAGTAGAGACATTGGCCAGGTGGTAGTCGACCTGAATTAGGGGTGTAGGAACCTCATCTTCAAGAGCGTAGATTTGGACCTGAAGAGCGATAGATCAGCACAAGCTCGTTCCATGTCGGACACCATGGAAGTATATAGACGAGAGTCCGTATTTGCACGTACATAGTCGCCAATGATAGACATGGGCCTGTCGAGAGCATTGTTGATAGTAGCGACCGAGCCAGCGACAGTGAAGTCAGGTAGCCATCCAAGAGCGATACCGTTCAGATATTTAGTCTGGGAATCATCGAGAAGTCCGAATCCATTGGATACCCTCTTGGCTAGAGTCTTTGGCACTATCAATATATTGACCAAAAGCGAGCGAAGCGAGAATATACATTAGTAAACAAGCTTCTCTCTATCGTAACTTTCTTTCTCTTGGAAAGACACGTGCCGCAGCAACTTTTCGTGATCAAGCTCTGTTTCGAGGGCCGCAGCAGGCACGGCATAACACGAACGAGCTTGCTCCTTTTGCACATATAAAATTGGAAGGAGGAACGTACATGCTTGCACTCGGCGAGGACCACGATTGGCTCTATGCTGTAGATCGGGCTTGTAGTAATGTGTGTTTCCAGCCCAAGCGATGGCAGCCAAGCCAGCAAGGACGCAGAGCGTAAGAGCGTGAGTTTGACGCATTGTAGAAGGTTATCCGATGCTGTTTCAGTCTTCTTTCTGTACTTGATATCTGACGAATTGCTTGGAGATTGTTGATCTGGGAATGTTGTGCTGAAGAGCCGTGGGGTTTGTTATAAATGAGTGTGGGGGTCGAAGGAGGATACTAGGATGTGTACCTCGAGGGAAGTGAGAAGAAAGCCTGTACGTATAGGCAAGGGTATACAGATGAAAGAAAGTCGGTGAAAGAGTTGGAGAAGAAGAAACACTGATAGTACTGCGATGATGGCAGACCCAGAATGTAGAAAACCAGAAGAAGTTATTTGATCAGTGTGGCTCCATCTTCGAAACTCTATGGTACCGTAGCCTGTTTCAAACCCTCCGGGAGTTCCGGCAGAAAGCTGCGGGCCTTTCAGAAACCATGTCCAGGCAGATCCTTCTTTCCCTCAGATCAGCATTCTGATTTGCTATGATATGATAACCCTGAGGCAGGTCAGCGCAACAAGTCATTATCGGCGAGTCTTTCTTGGTGTTTTGTTTTCTCTTTCCCCTTTAGTCGTGACGTCCTTGAAAAGACTGTTTGAGAACCTCTCTTAAGGCGGAACTTTACGTCGGCATGCTGCGAAGTTCGAAGACAATGAAAAGAAAGAGCTGCGAAGAAAAGCTTGGAGGGTCCTCAAGCAAGGCATGTCAACCTTAGTGGGTGTGCATGCCTTGCTTGATTCGACGAAGAGAGAGGCGATCGACAAAACAGTCACTGCAGTTGATTGCGAATTTGCGAGAGTGCAAGTAGAGGATCCTCTATGGAAGTGCTCTTGAGATAATTAGGTGACGGATGTACGTGTGCCAGTGGTCAGTGTCCACGAAACATCCTTTAAACGGCCAAAGGAAGAGCTTGCCTTTCCAGCAATGGATTTCCACCAGAAGAGACGCGATGACGCGTAAACAACACAGTGTCACGTGACCAACTGACATAATCAATCCGCCAGCCCAAATCGAGGTATTAGTCAGCTGAGGCATGCGTGAGCGTTCGAGGAGAGGTATAGGAAAGCGATCCGCCTTTTGGCGTGACACTGCACCGCAAAGGAAAGGCAATTTTCACAGCGTCCTCGTGTGCATCAGCTACTGACGGCACATCGAAAACGCGGATTCTGAAGCAGGGCTCTGGGAATATGGCTTCGTTGCGCTCAAATGGCACTACCGCGAAAGTTGTCAAGGCTTAACCAGCCCACTACGAACATGATACAGAGCAGCAGCATATCCAGCAGTATACCAAGCATTCAGAGCTTTCTCCAATGCCTCTTGAGATGTCTGACTTGCCATCAATGCTGGATCTTGAGGAAGAGCATTCTCTACAGCTGGTGGCTCCGGGATGCTCACGGATTCAGTGGACGTGGATGCTGCGGACTGTATGGTGACTTCTGTGGTGGTGCCAATTGTACTAGCATTCACGGGCTGCCATTCTGATGGATCTATGTAAGGTTGATGCTCTTTGACATGATCGAGTCGTGAAGGATGGACATAGCTGCGTTTGGAGGATGATGAAGGTGCAGGAGAAGTAGGCTTGACGGGTCCAATGGATGGCTGTAGGAGGGCTTCTACGACTTCGTTATCTACTACTTCGTCTTCCTCCTCTTCCTCTTCGTCGTCGTATTGCTCTTCCTCTCGACCATCATCATCGCGATCTTCTTCTTCTTCACGCTCCTCGACAGTCACTGGAGCACTCCGCTTCTTCGACACTGCTGAAGAGGGTTTGCTTCCACTTGGAGGACACAGAGGAGCATACCATCTGTTGCAAGAGAACGTATGCTACGTCAACTCGGCTCCTGCCTCCCAGTCATTGAATCCACCCACAACGGAGAAGCTAGAAGCTGGCGCTCTCTATCAAGTGGGACGACGGGTATTCCGGTAGATTGAGATAAAGAGGCGCTCTGTTATGAAAATGACAAACAAAAGCATATGGCTATGAAGATATTCAAGCTTTGGTAGCCATGATGGACGGATCCTCACTGCATATTCACCCAGCGCTGCAGACCAGGCATCGACGAGGGCAGTCTCGGACCACACCTGATGAGGCGGGAGTTCTCTGTATGTCGTTCCTTCATTGTTCTCGTCGTCACTGCTGCTTGCTAGAAGTGCCAAGATGCTGTCGTCCATCTTATTTCTTCGCTTGCTGTCCACAAGAAGAGCAGTGGGTCTGCTACAACCATGCCGACATCGGCAACTTCTTCACACAGTCGCAAAGTGGGTTTCAGATGTCGATGCAAAGAGAATTCACTCTCTTTGCATCGACAGTTGAATCCCGCTTTGCGACTGCCCACTCTGTCTTGCCGTCCCCGTCCCTCCCCTTCGCAACCAGCGCATTAGGATGGACTCCGTTTGGCACTTCTCATCCACTCCCGAACACGAACATCGGATTTTGAGAGGAGAGAGGCGTCAATTTGGGGTGACACACACACACACACACACACGGTCCTCTGGTGAATACCCTTTCATTCGCTCTGATGACTATGGACCATAGTTGGACGAGCAATTCCGAGGTGGATCCGTGTCCGACGCTGCCTCTTTTCGTATGACACGATAAAAAGTCTGTATGGACAAGAAGAAGTTCACACGCTATCATGGAATAAGATATATCGGATGTATATCTTCTCATGAACACCCTGCCTTTCCAGGTGTGCACAGCAAGTCCTAGGCGCGAAGGGCTTTGAACACTATACATGAGCGAAGATGGTTTCCGAAAGCTTGAGGCACCTATTGGCGGACTCGGAGGACGAAGAAGAGCATGCATTGCACTCGCAAATTAATGAAGCAGTGAATGAAGAGCCTTTGCAAGTAGAGACGACCACCGAAGAAACCGGTGCAAGGTTGTTGCTATCCCTCGCATCACCGCCTGGACCGTCGGCAAAGTCATCATCTCCAGAGTCGCAGTCGCAATTGCACCTGTCAGCAATCATACTACCCAGTCCAGCCACTACTTCTCCAACATCAACAAGCAGTCCAGACTATCATCAGCCTGAGTGTGAGCAACAGTCTCAACATGACCATCATCATCAAGTCATCATCGAAGACATGGCTCGACAGCCTCAACTTGTTCCCACGCCGCCACCACAATTGCAATATTCGCCTCTGCCATACAACGGAAACACTTTCATCCTGAATGAGATATCACATCTAGACAGTAAACTGGTCTGTGAATACGTAAGTCGACTTCATGTCTAGGTAGACACTCGCACCCTCCTTGTCACGTGCGTCCTGACCGGATCCTCTCCTTCTCGCTTCTCAATCTCCTTCTCGCCCGTCTACGACCGAATGAAAATATCACGATACTGTCCTGGACCCTCTGGCTACCTCCGATCCGCACCACGGTACCATATCGCTTGCATGCCTCTGCTACGTCTCATCCCTCCACTGATGCGAATACGCGTTCCTTGACCGAACTGGACTCGCAACGGCCCTCAACCTCTGTCACTTGTACTCTGGTACTCGTCTGACGATGTGATACGGTACCCTGTCTAACCAATCTGCATTGCACCCTGTACCTGGACCTATACTTCTCGGGGGTGGCGTTCCTTGTTACCTCGCTTAATTCGGACTCGTTCCTCTGCGCACCGACCACTGCTCGCCTCTTGTTTCGACACCTTCAATCATCCGCGAATGCACGACAAAACCCTAAATTTTTGCAATCTTTCACCTCCAACTTCCCACGCTATCACTTCGATCATCGAATATCGCTGCTTCTGGCGCGGTGGTAATCTCGCAATGAACCTTTCAAAACGGCCATATTGCCCTATGATCCCTCTCATGAAACACTTGGATCTGCGTACTCCCGCTCCTTCGCGGTCTTGATTAATCTCAACGGTTCGCCTGATCTGGCTACTGCGTTCCTGCCTATCATCTCTGCTTTGTTCATGTCCCCGCTCTGGCCATCCCGAACTGCCTCGACGCACCGAAATGGTCTGCTCCTCCCAAAACAATGACTCCCTTGCCTATAAATATCTGCTTCTTGCTTACCCATCTTGCGCTCCTAACCTTCTCCTCCTTCGTGCCATCTTCCTACTGCAGTGTAAAAGTACCTATTCGAAAATTGAAACATTGCGGAAGCACATCGTGAGTTTGGAAGATTTCCTGCAACATTGAAGGCTGCTGTTCTTTAATTCGCTGCCTCTGTCGCGTCCTCAGCAAAGTAGACACGGTGCAGAAGCTTGGCGAGCTTCACAGCTGTGCGCTGACACACCCACAAGCGAAGGAGGAGGACTTTCAATACAACAGCATCAGTCATTACACTCAAAAGAGCTTGCACCCGTCTACCTGTCATCACCATTCTCCCAGCGTCGGCCAAATCTAGAAGAAAGACGAGGGACGACAGATTCGAAGATCGTGTATCGGCATCACTATCACCATCAGCAAGCTGCAGGAAGCTCACCTAGCAAAAGTAGAGATCTATCGTTTCAAGAGCACTTACAACACAGACAACTCCAGACTTGTCATCCTCCTCCTCCTCCTGTATCTCAGACTTCGCCTGTACCGCAAGAGCGCAAAGAGCAGCTTTTGCTCGCTAGATGTACCTATCTACCCTCACCAGCTTCGCAGACTGAAGAGCATCGAAGACATCAGCAACACAAGGAACGTGAAACTTATCTTTATCCTCCAAAATTGATACCTCTGCCTTCCTTACGAGATCATCATACATCTGCATCCTTCAAATTTGGCAAACAACAGCACAAGGTAGATCCTGCCCTGAAGCTGCCGTCTTTGAGAATGGCACTTCATGAGAAGAGACTCGATCTACCGGAGGATGGTTGGGAGACATGTACACCTTGTCAAGCATCAGGGTAAGCGCAATCAAGCTATGAACAGACTTTACACCTGTCATTATCAGAGTCATCTCCTGACTGCCTGCTCTTCCAGCAATCCTTGCTATCGCGATCCGGGTACCCATTCCTGCAGAGGCTGTCTTCATTCCGGTACACTTTGCAACCTACCCAGCATGCAGGTCTTTCAGCGCACAAATGAGATGCGAGCTCATGAACAGAGAGAAGCCCAGGTGTTTCATTCTCACATGCAGCACATTCAGCAAGCGGTATCATCACCAACTCCAGAAGCACATGCAACACAACAGCAGAGATTAGCCCCATCAGCCTTATCACATTACCATCCACCCCCATATGATATTTCTCGACATTTATCGGCTGCACATCCTCTCTCTACGTCCTCCGTCGTTCCGCTTAGTGAGGTACAAGACAAGTACAAGCTTCCACCAGCATCGAAGACACCACCACCTCCCGACGCGCCTGCTTATTCGCCCAAGGGATCACCACTTCGCAAGCCTATTCCATTTAATCCGAAAGAGCCTCCTACCGTGCACAAGCTCCCCGTGTCAGCTACCAGTACAGCTGTCATGTCCACTGCACCTGTTGGCCCTCCACTCACCAGGCATATATACGTCAGAAATGCAGTACCTAGAGATCATGCATCAAACGTGCTACCCCAATGCCTGCCACGATCGCATTCGGATTCTCACTTGATCTTCCCTAGCCGGAATACCGCGAGCCATGCACCACGCACACAGCCCTCCACACTAGGTACTTGGAGCGCAGCAATGCGGCAAGACGGCTTGTTTACAAGCCAGCAAAACCTTACGCCCATGAATGCCAATCCCATGCGTGAAGCCAATCGCGCAGGACCTTTCAATCCAAGCCAGAATGTCGGCAGGATTGTTGTTCACAAAGATGTCAGTGTTGCATCGCATCAGCGATGGCTCAGTAGCACCGGAAACACTGACAATGCAACTGCAAGCCGACCTGTCCTCAAAAGAGCTCGCTTGTCTTCGCCTAAAGAAGGATCATTGCCGGAAGACAAGAGAGGCATTACTGCCAAGCGGCCGCGGAAAACCATAGGTCCGTGGACTCCACGTCGTCCGCAGACTGCGTGCAACACGTGCCGTGTAAAGAAGTGAGTCTTGTTCATCAGTCAAGGTCAGATGCAAGCACAATGCGGATCTGACGTTGTTATATTTTCAGATTAAACTGTAATGTGACTCCTGGTCATGCAGCTTGTGACAGGTGTACCAAGCAACAGCTTCTTTGTGACCTTCCTAGTTCCAAATTAGCAGATCTATCCCGCGAGATTGGCGAGATGAGCATGCCACAAATCGACAATCTTTCACTTTTCAAAGAGGATGCTACAGAAATGCATATCCCGCAAAGCTTGGCATCTATGTCTTGTGACGACTGGAAGGGAATTCGGAGAAACATCAGTCAGCAAGTCTTTTCTGTGCTGGCAACCAGCGACCTTGAGCTATGGGAGGTAGGTCAATTTCACGATAGTCCCTTATTGTTGTGTGTGATCTGCGTCTGCTAACATTTTTGATACCTCACCCAGGAATTCAAGAATACCTTACCTGATGCGGATCATCTAAGAGATCTCATCACGGCCTACTTCGCCAACACAAACTCTGCTTTTCCCATCGTTCACGCCGCCACTTTCGACGCACGCCGTACAGCATGGGAGCTTGCACTCTCCCTAGCATGGTCAGTAATGCCGTCCACTCACAAGCGTCCTCTACAGCATCCCGGCTGATACTGTTCAATCCCTGAACACAGTCTGTCACTTCACTATGAAGGCGCTTTCATAGTAGCCAGTATTATACGCGAAGCTCTTCTGGCAGCTTTAGCAGCCTATAGCCCCGTCCGAGGTGTATCCTCAAGTCAACCTGACCTGGAAATAGAACAGACAGTTCTTCTGCTTAGTGCTTTCACCGTGATGCCAAGAAGCGGACTCCCTTCACAATGGCCCCGCGACTTCGACTCCTTCTTTGGCAAGCTATGTTCGTCGGTGGAAGTCGAACCTGAAACGTGGAAGGGCTGGGCAATGCAAGAGCAGTGTACCCGCACCGCCTACGGATTTTGCTACATCAACCTTTTCCGACATATTCTTACCCTTGATGCCGATGGCAGAATTAGCGCCTTGAAGCCTCCCGGTCCTCGGCCACCCTTTCCAAGTCAAGCATGGCTGGCGAGTTCAGGCGTCACATTTGAAGCAAATAACGAGGAGGCGAGAATCCGCCCTAATCAATTCTGCGTTCATTCTTTGGAGAAAAAAACCGATAGACTGCTTTTTCTTACAAGGAATGCCTTCTACTTCCAAGTGGTTTTGCTTCATCAAGCATACAGCGAAAGTCTTTTTGCAAGAATGGCCCAGAGCGACTTCAACGCAAGTGGCACGCATGATAAGGCACTGTGGGAGGAGGGCCGCACGCTTACCTCACGATTCGATGACATCTTTGCGTGTCCTACAATATCAAAGCTACGAACGGAGTTCTGGAAGCCAGATGTGCTGGCCCTTTTCTTGCTACATCAAGCTTTGGCTCTTCACCGAATTCAGCCTGTCACGGTCTTATGCCAGTTGGCGGAAAGCAATGCCTCCTTTCAAGTTGCGGAAAGGGAAGCGTCACGCGCCTTCTGGAGAGCTGCCCAGATCTTTCAGGCTGTTCAACATGCGCCTTCAAAGCAGCGTCAACAGCTTATAGTACCATACGCTCTCTTCGTAAGCGTGATGTTTATGGTAAGCTTAAGCTTTCCGTATTGACAAGATCCCAACGCGCTGACACGGACTCTAAAGTGCGCAATGGAGGACGTACCCATGCTGCCCAATGATGGCTATCTTCTTCTAGACCTAGCTCCTCGAGATGCCACGCAGGGAGACTTGTATGAATGGATTCACGGTATATTGAAGCGCATTCCAGCAATCAGACTAAGAAGCACAGAGAATGCTCTTGATGGATGGTCAGCCGATACGAAGTTGAGACTTCTAGAGGAAGCACGAGATATGATGGAAGACTTCCGTTTACCCGATAGGTCGGCGCGGGCTTTCCGGGATCTCCTGAATCTCCGCCTTCGAGCGGAGCGACCGCAGACACGACCCGGCGGTATAGGGCCGCTCAGGGTCATCAATGAGTAGCAGAGCCTCACTTTGTGTAGCAAGGGAATTGACCGCAGGTTTCCAAAGGGAAGTATCCTTGATTTTTGGGTTGCACTTCCGGTTAGGAAGTCTTTCGCAATTTGAAAGGTTTTACGAGAAAACGGGAAATGTATGACACGTGCCTTGTCTATAAGCTACATTGCCGATATACGGTGGAACAGAGCAACCTTCCGATCTGACTAATTAACAACAACACGGGACGGGCAAAGTATGCTAAGCACGAAGGTAACGGTCGCACGTCCACTCGGGCATAAGGTCCATGTCGAAAGCCGTGTTTCGACTTGGACTGCCATCGAGGAGGGAATCTAGCGCGCTTGGCTCATGATAAGACGCGCTGAACGATGTCATGCTGGACAATGCTGCTTTGCTATTTGAAGTCGGCGGAGAGGGGTCCCGAAGAAAGCACGACTTGATAGTCGGTGTCGAAGTAGGCAATATCATTGGGAATGCGAATTCATCTTCTATGCCGGGCAGAAAGATGGAAGACAGTCGTTGATCGGCCTGTAGACTGTTGATACTATCCCACGGGTCTGCGGGAAGCTCGAAGCGAACTGTGCGATCTTCGCTGGCTGGCGGAGAAGCTATGGACGAGACCGAAGCTGTGGTGACGGTGTCGGACGGAGACAAACAGTCGAGCTCGACGGAAGGATGATCATCCAGTGGGGGAGTATCTGCTTCATCGTCTTCTCGACTTGCTACATCGTCTTCGGGCAGAGCAAGTAAGGAATCCAGCAGTTCATCGGACCCTGCTCCAGCTGCAGGAGCTGCTTCAGGCATCGCCGCGTCCGATGCGGCCACTTCAGTCTGGTCGTTGAGCTCGACCGGACCGTCTGTCGGCATAGTCACGTCGATGTCTTGTAGAGCGACTAGTTCTGGACCCAGCGTCAACACAGGTTCGGTGTCGTTGTAAGGTCTGCAAAGAATGGACGTCAGCAAATGGCTCTGACGCGAAACGGGCATGACTCTAAACGTACATCAACTGATCTCCTTCTCGCCTTGGCTCACGTCTTGACTCGACATAAGCAGGACTCTTGCCGAGTTGTTGACCAACTTTCGTGGCCAATCTGACTCTCGCACTCATGGCTGGGCGAGGTTTGCTCGATCTGGAAGTAGCTACCAACACCGCATCGTCGCTATCGCTACTTGGTGAAAGTGATGTACAGCCCAATTGTTGATGTCGCGCCAGCTGGCGCTCCGGTGAGATAGGTGGTGACTCCTTGCGAGGCTGTCGTGATGATACAACTGGCACAAAGTCCGTCTCCGCGTCCACTTGAGCTCGTCGTGCAGCTGCACCTGCTATTGCGTCTTGTAGATCATGATAAGCATTGGTGGTACTGCACGATTGCGATTGTGCTGATTTTGACAATCTAGAAGCAGCAGAAGGGCGGCCAACACGCAAACGGACTTTGAGGTTGGGTCGAGTGCTTGTGCCTCTTGAAAGGTCAGGCCACTGTAGCGGCTCGATATCTGCATCGGAAGACAGTAGAGACTTCGACCGTTGCATTACTGCTGCGCTTTCAAGGGACACTGATCTAGCCGGAGGTACTTTTGATACCGACGTTGCTGCTTTCGGCAAGGGACCTCGGAGGCAGACGTTGCATCTGCATAGGTATTTGCAGACAGGACACTTGAAGTCGATGGCTGATACGTCGACTCCCTCGCCCGACGCAGTCTTCATGTGCATGTATGCCAAAGTAGCGGCATACGAAGGATGTCCAGCATAATGTGCATCGAGACATGTCGTGCATACTGCTAACTCGCAAGTCATACAGCGCAAAGTCTTGCTTCGCTCTTGATACGTCTCACATCGATGGCATTGTCGACAATCGGCACTTTCGCCAGTCGCCCGTGAGCGAGTGAAGAGTGTCCAACCGGATTGTGTATCTTGGCGCCGTGCGAGAGGACGGACGGTTGTCCCTTTTGTACTCCTTCGTGGACGTTCTACGCGCTGGTCTGGGAGGCTGTTCGAACGTAACAGCTTTGTGGTATTCTCCTCAATAACGGGTCGATTGGACGATTGTAAAGTACGGAGAGGCACCTCTCCATCTTCGTCGGTATCGTCATAATCCAATTTTCGACTCCTCTTCGTCCTATTGGACTGGCTACCGTTATGCTTGCTGCTGCTGTTGGTTCTCCCGGCGTCGCGTGGACTAATGGACGTTCGGCTCGGGCTTTCGAACAAAGCTACGAGCTCAGATCTTACAGGTGGTGCAAGCATTTCATTTTGACGATGGACACGAGTGGCATGCTGACTATTGGAAGATGTAAGAGGCGTCAAAGACGAACTTCCGAAGCCTTCTGCTGATTCTTGCGCGACTATCTCCCCGGGAGGGCTTTGTAAGCGTTGAGATGCCTCTATTTCGTCTTCTTCTGAAGAAGAGGGTCGGTAATCTTCAGCTTCTCCAACAAAGTACTCCTGAGGAGCACGGCTCCTCTTATTTGGTGCCTTGCGTGGTGGACTGTCATCGCCATCACTAGTATCGCTTCTTGTGTGGCCGCGTAGGTGATTCCGTTCTTTCACGCGCTCATGTGTCGGTGAGAACTTGACTTTCTTCTTCACCGAACCTGTCCCTTCTCCTACTGCCTTTGAGTGTCTAAATGACTTGGAATGCTTAGGAGAACTGATTGCACCTAACTGGGCCAAGGGTATTGGCTCCAAAGGCTCAGGCAGGACCAGCATCTCATCCTCGTTGTCCGACGAAGAGATGCACACGAGCTCATGTTGCAGATCCAGTGGCTCTTCTTTTTGTGATTCAAAGCTATGTATCGTCGAGGTAGATGTGGTACTTGCACTAAGAGATGGTGCTGTTTCTTGACTGTCGGTGGACTCCTCTGTGGTCTCTGTGGTCAGGGCAACATCGTCTGCCAGAGGCGCCGTAGAAACTGCGTCCTGAGGTACTCTAAGTCCACCATCCGTAAGTGCACCATCCGTAACAACCAATGAATCTTGAGAGGCAGCAGGCTTTTGTCGCGTCTTGTCTTTCCGATCACGAGTGTGTGGAGAGATACGAAGATTGGCCTGGTGATGTGTGAAAAGCCCCAAAGTATCGTCTTCGGTTATTTCTTCCAGTATTACATGTTCCCCAGGGTCGTACTCTTCATTTCTATGCTTCTTACTTGATGGTATTGCAGAATGAGCCCTATGGAAGGAGACGCTCGGAGCATGATCACCTTGTTCATTTCTTGCTGTTCTATCACGGTGTGAAGGCTGGACAGTAGAAGGTGTCCTTTGAGCTCTTGAAGAGCTCTTACTAATTTCGATATAGGGTATACTCGATTGTCTTCCTTTGCCTTTGCGGTCTGCCAGAACAGCAGTGGACGATACTGGCTGTTGCTCCGCTTGTACCGGCAGGGCGGTCGACCTGGACGAGGTAGACGCGGCAGAAGTGACGTTCTTGAGCGATAATGGAGGCAATGTCGATGTACTTGCTTGTGGATTAGGTTGTGAGATGGCATAGGCGGAAATGGACTGCTCAGGCTGTTCAGACACGCTTTCGAGGCTGTCGTGGAGACGGAGTTGAGGAGATGGCTCATTCTGCGCGATGAGGGCCTGCGGGTTGAATGAGTCCTGAGCAGAGGTAGTGTGTTAGCTTTCGTGGTGTAGTAACAATGGTAAAGTCATGCTCACTCCACTGCTCTGAGAACTGCTTCCGTCGCTCGGTGTTCTCTTTCTCGTCGGTGTGGTGGCTGTCGTGTTTTCAGGACGGTCATGGTGGGCAGAAGGAGGATGGACAGCAGGTAGAGAGCTACTTGTAGATGATGATAACGAATGAGATCTGCTCGATGTCTTGGGTCTTGAGATAGCAAATACTCCCAGAAAGGTAGAGCTTCTTCGTTTCCTGTGCTGCTCCATCAACACCGGCACTCTACTGCAGCCATCATCACCTTCCTTCCTCCTCTTTTTGCTGGCTGTAGTGTTATCCTCCATTGTCACTGTCCATCCAAGCTGCCTTCACTGCTGACAATCTGTTATCCACCCTTCTTGCACGCACTGATAGTCAGTACACTTCCAAGTCGAGCGTGACACTATAGAGTAGAGTCGGACTTTGCAATCCGATCACGTTTTCCTTGCATGCTAGTCAGTATAGCGGTGCTGGCAGATGATGTCGTGTTGTAATGTCTGTGGGATGCTTTCACTGATTCTATGCCTGTGTGCGCAACTTGAAAGTAAACTACAATGTGGATCCAGCTATCTCCACAATCTTGGCCACCAGACTGCTCATATCCTTAGCTGCAAGTCTGCCAACTTCAAGCACCTCCTCATGCGATGTTGTTTCTTCCACCTCTATCTTTGCTGCTCCTGTTCCTGCGGTTCCGTTTGTCTGCGAAGCGCCTCCTCGGCTTGCATACTCTGCCGCCACTTCGGACTTGATATCGCGATAAGGCGTGTTGATGACTTTGTTGGTGATCAGAGAGAGGCCCAGTACGCGCATGCCCTAAGTAACACGCATCGACGTATTAGTATGATTGTCAATACACATTCTAATAGTAGGGAAGTGTTTGCTCACCGCATGTCTCGCCACTATCACCTCTGGAACAGTAGACATGCCAACCATGTCTGCACCGCAGTATTCCCTGAGGAACTTGCAATCTGCTCTTGTCTCGTAAGTTGGTCCAATGACCCATGCATATGTTCCGGACTGTATGAGGTCCTCTTTGAAGCCAAGTTCATGACTTGCTTGATAGGCTGCTCGTTGTAGCTCGATATCGTAGGCTGAAAGAGGTAGCAGAACCACATCAGTGAATGAAGACTGTGGAAGATAAGACACAAAGAGTCTCACCATTGGACATTGGAGGGAAACGAGGACCTATAGATTCATCGTTGGGTCCTATCAGGGGATTGAGACCTGCCAGCGCGGGTATTGCGATATGATCCTGTATGAGGCAAATGGTAGGAACCGAGAATGCAGGATTGAGACCTCCAGCGGCATTGGTGACTGCACAATCAACGTTAGTAACATGTTCGCTGCGAATCTATAACGTCACTGCTTACCTATGATAGCCTTGCATCCTAATGCATGGAACACCTTGACAGGATACACAACCGTACTCAATGGCTTGCCTTCGTAGTAATGGAACCGCCCAGCTTGACACACGACAGCGACGCCAGAGAGCATTCCAAAGCTCAACATCGACTTGTGTCCTACCACTGTCGACTCTGCAAAGCCTGGGATATCCGTGTACGGCACATCGACGCGCTCCTCGAGCAGGTCTGCCAGGCCAGCGAGACCACTCCCACACACGATAGCGAGGGCAGGACGTTGGAGAGACGATGGAAGCTTCTCTCGTAGAGATGCGACCACCTCGGAGGGCGGTGGTAGCGCAGTCATGGCAGTGGGATGTAGCGGTGTAATTGTAAGCTTGGAATGGCCTGCTAATGTGGTCACAAATGGGCCAAAGGCTTCGCCAGTCGACTTGCCTGCCCGCAGGATCGTGTCTACAGCGCACGGATGGGTAGGACTGCGTCGTCCTAATACGCTGTGCATACTCCAAGGATCTGGTGAAGGCCTTACGACATTCAACTGTGCGCATGACGTGCCTGATGACGCGGTGCAGCATTGCCTAAGTCACAGCATGTGCAGCTTTGCCTATCTCTGAACAGCCTCCCAAAAGGGCATGAAGGCTGTTCACAGTCTATATCGCAAGTCTTTAAACCACCTTTAGCCAGGGCTTGTCTCTTTCTTCTGCTTCGACAACCTAGCCTCCCCACCGCATCTTCGAGAATCCCATTTTCCATCAGCCTACCTCATAACAGCCAAGCTACCTATATCTCGTAATACAATGGCGGGCCGCAAAGCACTCGCAAAGGCTGCTGCCGGGGCGACCGTTGCTCTACAGGCTCCCACCGCCTCTAGATACGGCGTGGATCAAGCACACGCGGAAAAGCTAAGACGCTTCAATTTGACTTGCGACATATTGGTGAACAGAATGGGAACATTTAATGCCGACGAAGTCAATTTGGGAAGTTACTGGCGGGGAAAGCATGGCACAACCCATTGCATGTGTGCAATCTATCGATTCGAGTATACAGCGACTTCCGGTACGATGCAACACTACTCCTTTACCGGCCTCTATATAGCGGCGGCCGACGGCACCTTCCGAGAGACGAAATTCGACTTGTCTCCTTTCAGCTTCCAACCCCCTTTACAAACCAAGCTGACTTTCACACGGCCTCAACAATCGCGAAAGGTGTATTGGCAGGTGCCCGGTGAAACACTCCGAGATAGTCATCCTGATACTAAGGTCTTGCAGCCAGGATTCAAGGTCCACTTGCTCTCGGCTCCAAATTACGTGCAGATGGCTCAGCTGGAGGCTAAGACCTGGTCTAGCATGAACCCCAGTATAGAGTCCGCCGAACTCTGTCTTCTTTTCAAGAGAAATGGCCGAGAAAGCGTGGAATTGTTGACCGCCCTTGTCATTCAAGCAATCGCGCCTGGTCAACGGCTGATTGGGCAATTTTACATATCGGATAAGGTCAAGTGGCCTAGCCAATACGAATTAGCTGTTGCACTCGCAAAGCGCGAAGTAGACAGTGGTCAGAAATGGTATTATTACCGCATTAAGATCTCTTCCGCACACCACGACACAATCGCCATTAGCAAGATGGAGTGATTCAAGTAGTCCTCTGTCCTGAGCAGAAAGCCGTGACCGCATATGCAGGTGTATTATTACTGTTTGTAGCCTTTACAGACGAGACTCAGTCAGCTTATGTACGAAGAAGAAGCTGATGTCCTTGCGGTGGCATGGAGGCGGGGCTTGCATCTTCAGGAGACTGCCCTGTCATTGCCTCACGATCTTCAGGAGACTGCCCTGTCATTGCCTCACGCGCTTTGTCGCGTGTACGTTGCTGCTTTGTATCACAGAGAAAGAGCATATACTACAAGAGATGACGGCTGGACGTCGAAAGCGCCTGTGAATTTCTCCCGGGAACGTTTCACAGTCACCGGGCGGCTATCGAAGGTATTCTTGGTATCTGGATGACCTCCTAGTGTGAACACGTCGCAATCGGTAGAGTCTAGCTGCAATGTGCCTTCTGGCAGCTGAATGCTGATTAAGGCCTTTGATCTATCTGAGCGATTTACCACAATGACAGAAAGTCCTTGGTCGTGGCGACAGGCTATCGCGTCTACCCACGGCAGACTTGCGTGGCGGCTCAGCCAGGATGGGTATGTTGGGCCCGCATAAGCGGGGGCAGTCACTGGGAAGCAAAACCCCGTCAGGAACAGGCGTGCGATTTTTAGCATTATTGTACATACCATGCACATCCAGGACCTCCCCGTTGCAGTGTTCTCGGTAGAGTTGCAGTACAAAGAAGGTGGTTTGCTTGACGAGATCCGTTTTGCTAGTCACTAATGCACGTTCAGCACACGCGTCAGCTTCCATCCGCGCTCAGCTGCCATAACACATACAGATGGGGGATATCACGTTGACGGCCTGCGATACGACAGACACATTAGTTACATCGAGACTCAAAAAACATACTAGAGGTGCATACCTGCGCTATATTTGCCATGCGAACCTTCTGACTTTGTCGAAGGAAGACGTTGAGCTGTATGGACGGAAAACTTTCAGTATAAGCGCGTCCATCAAACAATGCTGGTCTCACGAAAGTCGATACGGCCAAGGCATCCGTAACATCGTATTTCATCTCTGCACCAAGTTCACCTGGAGCAAGTGCTGGATCCCACACATTCCATTCATCAAACGAGATTTTGGGTCGATTCGTCGTTTTGCGCTGAATGCAGGCTAGGTCTATCAGGGAGTCAACAATGGTGATTGCTTTTTCACTATCAAACAAGCATCTCAGTAACTCGCCTTGGGACAGCTTGATATCTGACTCACGCAGCAAGAGGTGCGAAGACTCCAACGGCATGGATCTTGGGTGCAGTCTGATTGAATCATCATCAGTCTAGTCAGGCGATGCGATTGTTATGGACACTCACAGGGTCAGGTACGTAGAACGGTTCGTATAGTGTGGACTTGCTATACAGATGTATTGAGTGGAAGTCTATCAAGTCCACTAGCTCCCTGAGAACAATCCAATCCCACTTCGGAACAAACGTATCAGACAATGCACCATTCATGGGCAGTCCTTGATGGACTCACTTCATCGTTGCCTTCTTTTCCGCAGCTGATCAATTTTATGCTTGGCGATATGAGCTTGAGAGCTTTGGCCCATCGTCTTGCTTTTTGTGCGTATTCCAGAGCCGAGAGCTGGCCAATCTGCCAGTCACCTGCGACCATCCTCGTTGTCAGGCTTGCACTACTTCCCTCTCTTGGTAAGGGCACCTACCCCACATTTCGTCTGCGCAATGACCACGTCAGCTTCTGTAACATATCGACCCCAGGGACTGTCCTACTTACTGCCCAGACCGATATATTTGACATTATAGGGCTCTTCATGACCGTTCTGCCTTCGCATATTGGCGTAGTGAGTATCTCCAGAGCCATTCATATATTCGAGCCAATTCATTGCTTCTTCCATCTATTAAGAAGGTTTAGCATGCACCGACCATATTAGCGTCTTAGCCAGTGACTTACGGTCCCACTTCCCATATTGAGGCATATACAGGGATCTGCTCCGACTTCGCTGCACCACTGAGCATACAGGGGAAATCTGCATCAGCTCTGCTCTCCGCCTGGTGTCCTGACAGTCTCGTGACTAACCGCCATGAACTCATCCGTTCCAAATTGATTGGTCTCGACACCAAGCCAAGCTAGCTCTAGCATTTTCGGACGCTTCTCTTTGGGTCCTACTCCATGCTGCCAGTGGTCTGCAAGGCAACACTACATTTAGCTGTACACGTGACCGAAAGTGCGCAACAGAACTCACAATTAGACACGAAGTTTCCACCTTTAATGCACAAGTCAGATATAGTATCTTGAAGTATGGTCACAGAAAGCCTTACCAGGGTATCGAATAACAGGCGGCTGAAGGAAATGGAACATTAGAGACTTCAATGAAATCTCCGCGTATGCAGCGGGTACTCACCCGAAGCTCTTTCATAGCCTCAATGACATCCTTTCGGAAGCCACGCTCGTCGGCTAGCGGACCAGGGTCGTATATACCACCATAGATACAAGAGCCCATATGCTCGGTAAAGCCTGCGTCACACCAAGGCCAATAATTTAGAGGGTTTGCAAGTTTGTAACGGATACTGTCTAAGTGAAGATGATCGAAACTCACTGCTGTAGATTCTCTCATCAACAGGCCCGATAACGCGACGTAGATTAATGTCTACGGTAGCATGGATCACTCCGTCCGTCTGCTCGCTGCTGGTAGCCATTTGTTGTGATGGTTGTCGCTTGTCGCCTATCTGGAAGATGTTCAGCTTTTCAGTTGGCGGTCGTCACGGACGTTCAGATTCCTGCCAACTTTCCGGCGGAGTATGATACAGTTGTAGCTGGATCAACAATCCGTGTCTCCAATCTTTCGTATGATATGGTCATCTATACTTTCATCCTCCGTACGCCCTAGCCATGCACATGCTCTCTCCGGTCCTCGGTCAGTGCCGTAGGCGGTTCGATGGGATATCGGCAGGTTTTGATGTATCTCCTGCTTGCCGCACAGGCAGCCGTCTTGGCGGCACTGCTAATTTCCCGCTGTGTGTGAGCTGAAGATGGTGCCGGTGACAAGTATCCGAGCAGCTTCAAGAACCTGCCGCAGCAATAATTAAGCGGTAAGAAAGCAAGATCGCCAAATGCCTTGCAGAGAAAACTGCGCGATGAGGTGTAAGAGTGCATCAATGTTCCGAACTGGGTCCCCGTCCTGAGGCCCCACAAGAGGAAATGGATCCATTAGGTACGCACGTCCTTAGCTTGCTTCTTGTCTTCGTTCCTTCCTGTCAACTTCTTTCCTCACTCGTTCAAGCTTTCATCCATCAAGCACGTGCAAGCCGGTAACCATGAGCCGTCTTTCCCCTAAGCTGTATACCTGGCTAGTAGGATTGTTTGCTTCGCGTGAGTGCTATCAATCGTTCGCATGGGCTGTTTCTGGCTGACGATCTTCTGCAGTCGGATCCGTGCTTTTCGGATAGTGCGTACAGATAGTGGCCTGTCCAGGTGCTTCGTATTTGTGCTAACCTTGTCGATGTGACTTTGCTGCTTGCAGTGATCTTGGGTGAGCCTGTTCCAACATTATGTGAGCATACGTTTTCTGACCAGGCCAAATTATCGCAGTGTCATCGCCGCTATTCTGTAGGTATCTGTATCCTTGTTGCATGACACACCCGGCTCCAGCATCGCCAGGAAGCTTGGAAGGACTTGCAGGCGACTATGAATGACTCCTCAGATATAGTCGCCTGCCAGTCCTGCCAAAAGGACGACGCTGGCAGCTCTGCCAATGGCGCTCTCGGACATGATACAAATCATGTGATTCTTATTACCCAGCTAACGCAGTACTTTGCTACAGGCCTTCGCCAGACTTCAAGGCGACCATGGGTCCCCGCATCAATGACCGAAATCAGGAGGGTCTCGTTACATCGTAAGTCGACCTGAAGGATTCGGAGACGGTGTTTGACATATACTGAGCCATCGAAATGCAGACTGCTGGTCCTTGGAGCTTTCTTCGCCTCTCCAGTAGCAGGATGGTCTGGTGATCTTATCGGAAGACGCTTGGCTATCATTGCTGGATGCGTGACCTTCATACTTGGCGGTGTTCTACAGACAGCAGCTATGAACATCGAAATGATGATGGCTGGTCGAGTGAGTCATCAGCACACCGGACGTTGGAATTACTTCTAAGCCTACCATTTCTCTACAGTTCTTCGCTGGTGCTGGTATTGGCCAACTTGCTATGCTGGTCCCTCTGTACCAATCCGAGATCTCACAACCTTCAATTCGAGGCAGTCTGATCACCCTTCAGCAATTCATGCTTGGTATCGGAGCTATCATTGCTACCTGGGTTGGCTACGGATGCGTCAAGAACCACTATGCCGGTGAGTCGTAGCACTGGATATATGACTTGTGACAGCTGGCTAATGTTGAGGAACCCTATAGAACCTCTTGCTTGGAGACTTCCCCTTGGACTGCAACTCCTGCCTTGCATTCCGCTTATGCTGTGCATCCCTCTGTTCCCCGAAAGTCCACGTTGGCTCGCGTACAAGTGGGTGGATACAATCAAAGTGAATACATCTGGCGATAGCTGCTAAGCATTCTTCCGCAGAGGTCGCAATGAAGAAGCTCTGCACACTCTCGCTCGGCTACACGCACGCGGAAATGTGAACGATCCCCTAGTTCAGGCCGAGTACGAAGAAATCCATATCGCCCTTCGGGAAGAACACTCAGACGAGAACACCGTCAAGCAATTCTTCAGCAAGGCTGCCTACTTCAGGCCCCTGTTGCTTGGTGTCGCCCTCCAGTTCTCGGTACAAATGACCGGTGTTTCTGCCATTCGTAAGGTCTTTCGCCCGTAGCATCAGACGGAATTCAACTAATGCCGTATACTTTGTTACGGACTTTCGCAGAGTACTACAGTCCCCAAATCTTTGCCAGTGTCGGCTTCTCTACGGAAAGAACTCTGCTCTTCCAAGGTTTCAACAGTATCATTGCATTGGCAGGAGAACTTGCATGCGTGCTCTTCGTTGACAAGCTCGGAAGAAGATGGCCCCTTATTATTAGCAATGGAATGGCTGCAGCCGTGAGTTGCATTATCCATCTTGTCACATGCAATGCTGAGCTGAAGCATCTTGTCTCTTATAGACCTTTGCATGCGGAACCGCCATTATCGCCACCTTCCCAGCTTCTTCGGATAACGGAAGCGCACATATTGCATTCATTATGATGACTTGGGTCTACAACTTCTTCTTCAGTGCTGGTATTGGTCCAAGTGAGTGCTGAAAGCAAGGTCTGTGCTTTATTCTCCACGAGCTGACAATTCTATTGCATCCTTCAGTCGCATGGGTAAGGGAACACTTTGAGCTTTGCAGCTCATACACATGGTTGCTCGGTAGACAAATGAAAGCTGACTGTTGTTGCTTGCTGATGGCTCCTGCCGTTCCCTTTCGCCCGGTGGTATCACCCTGATAATCTCAACAGGGTAAGTCAAATCCGCAGCACATGCGACGCAGTAGGGCAACCTGTGGCTGACACCTGCAGTACACTGTCAACTCCAGCTTGGCCGACAGAAGTATTCCCCACTCACCTCCGTTCGACGGGTGTAGCCATCACCAGCATGTCCTCATGGATTAGCAATTTCCTCATCGCCCGTAAGGATTTCTTTTTCTCGCACAAACTCTCGAATGGGACGGATGGCTGATGACACTGACATATACATAACAGAGATCACACCTTATGCCTTCGACAACATCGGCTGGAGATACTATCTAGTCTTCTGCATTCTCTCCGCCACCAATGCCGTTTTCTTCTGGGCCTTCCTACCTGAAACCAAAGGTCGACCACTCGAAGAGATGCATATCATCTTCAGGGATAGCAGTGTGTTTGTACCTGGTAACAAAGTTCCTGTCAGAGGTAAACACGAGGCTGAAGAACAACTTAGACGAGGTGAGTCATCCTTTGCCCATTTGCTGGCAGCGGGAGAATGTCGGCGTGCGGACGTTGTGCCGAGTCAAAGCGTGTGCTGACCTGTCTCTTTGCGTTATTTGCTCCTTATCCTGCTCATTCATCTCTTTCAGGCGAACTCGTTACTGCTCGTGATTCGGTCAGGGTAGACAAGCTAGGCGACGAAAAGATCGACAAGGTCAACTCCGCCTAAACTGCGATGCAAATTTTATTATGGAATGCAAGGCCTAAACCGTTTCAAAATAGCTAATCGACAAGCAGGTCTTTTATACGAGGCTAGGTTCAACATTGTCGCAGGAAATCGCGAGTGAACGTAAAGCCCCGCTGCCCACGAAGGTTTTAATCTGTCAGAACAAAGTCACCTGGAGTTGTTTAAACGTTTCTTCAGTCCGCACCAAGCCGTAAGAACATCAAATGAAGAGTTAACCATCACCGTCAAGTAGGGGCGCAGTATGTAAGGATTAGCACACTGTCATTGTATCGTTAGTAAAATCAACCACACGACGAACGCCATTGCAAAGCGGCATTCAAGTTTTTCATGTGCTGCGCTTCGGCCAAGCGGACTGTAGACTAACCCCAGAAGGGAGGCGCCAGTTATCCCTTGCTACCTTGCTGCCCTGCAGCCCAGCGGGCGATAAACCAGAATTTCGCACTTGGTAACCTCTGCAAATGGGCCTGAAGTCTCGCTTCGATATGCCACCCTCTCGGCAGACGCTTGGCACCCACTCGGAGAGACTTGAGTAAGGTTCGTACTTTCTTGTCCTGACAAATATACTATTCATTCGTCTGCGAGCGTACCAGCTGATCTCAGCCCGTCTTCGTTAAGATGCCCACTGGGACCAGTTGCGGAGGCCTGAAGGATCATGCGAAGCTTCCGACGAGCTGATTCCGAGTAATCTTTGAAGAGGCCTGACAGTCGCCCTGTTTGGAGAGAAGAAGTGTACCATATGCACAGTATACTCAGTCTAGCATTATCCTGCTTCTTCTTTCAGGTCATCAACTCGGGTCGCATCTCTCAGCCAATTGCGATGAAAGCCGATCGGGCAATGAATGCCAGGCAGCTCGAGAGTGAATGGATACCAGTGTTGCAGTGACAGCCAGCGACGTAGTGTAGTTGACTTGGTGACTAGCTTTCCCTATACAGTCTGATTGGACTCCAGCTATCATCACCGCTCTTCTAGATGCTGCTGCTCCTACTCTCCGCCTTTCTCGACTTTGCCTTTTCCACGGATCCTGGTAGTTTAACGAGGAGCGAGAGTAGTAGGGGATAGTGGTGTGTCAGTGACCATACACAGTTGCTGATGCTATGACTGCCCGCTCACATCTCCTGCGTTCCGTATAAAGCACCACCTAGGCCGCAAACGAAGAGAGTCATGTATGCGCCTGTTTACCAGATAGCACGGAAGACAGTCAGTACAGGACAGCACTTAACAGTAGTAGCTACATGATGAGGGAGAGAGACTACACTCACGCATATACAGATTAGCTCTTGGCATCTTCTGGTGGATGAACCGAGGGTCTGCTTGTAGCTTTCTCTGGTTCTCGAGGACATGGTTGGGTCCTGTTCAGATATGACACACTGTGAGCATACACGGAACTGGGTAGGCATGATAGCAGTAGTCCCTATCACTCACTGTTGACGAGTGCGTCCATTGTTGCGGATATGGAAGGAGTATAGTCGAAGCTTGTTGGGCGAGTCGATGGGAGGGAGAGCAAGAAGAAGAGAAGAGAAAGTGCAGCAGCTTGTCCAGTTACCGACACCGAAGGAAGTGTACAGGAAGGACGGAAGTAAGCCTGCCACCAACTACTACATCATCACCACAGCAATGCAACCAGCAGATTACAGGCTAGCTCTCTCCGCTGTCACTTTGCGCACTCAGTCTTCTTGCAGCCTTCAAGGAGAGCATGATCGCTCAGAATCTGGATGATGAGATTGAATTACTATGACACTGGCAAGCAATGCTATTCCGACAGTACACGGAATTGCACATGCAGTGGGAGGCTCGGTGGTTGTTGTTCGTGTGTGATACTGTGTCGTGTCTTCTGTCCTAGTCTGGACTGGGCCTATTGCCTGTCTTCTTATCGCCTACTTGCTTCGGCATTGCGTTGCATTGCATAGGATTGCCTATATCACAACAGAGGCTATTGAACAAGATACCTGCTACTGAGCAGCGAACAAGAAGAGGAGGAGAGAGATGAGAAGGGTGTGACCATGCTCCTCCCAAGCCATTGAGTTGCTAGACGACATATGTTGGAAGACACGTACTGCATCGATTGCAGTCAGTTCACTACGTATCATCCAAGTCACGACGTAGGACTCGTAGGACATTCAAATCAGCACACAGCAAGAAGAGCACGATAACCATATGATCACTCGTGCTCTTGTCTCCTCAAGCCAGCTGGATGTCGGGCAACAATAGTAGTAACAGTGGTGGTGGTGGTGATAGTGGCAGTGGCAGAGGGCAGGAGCATCATCATCAATCATCATCGAGGTATCGCTATCCTGGAGGAGAGGAACAGCAGCCTACACCAACATCAAGACCTCCTCCTGCTTCAAATACTGCTGCTGCTGCTGGATACTCGTACTCTTACTCGTCGTCTGCTCCGTACAGACTCGCTAATGCCGCCGCTGCAGCTGCTTCTCCCCTGCTGGGTTATCTGAGTGGGAATAGCGGTGCTGGAAGTAGCAACGCACCTCAACGCCAGCAGCAAGATATAGGCAATACTAGCAATAACAACAATAACACAAGAAGAAGGTCATCCGCTTCTACTGGATACCCTCTGTCGACGGACGAGATATCGGCCGCAGCGGCAATCGCAGGATCGCCTGGATCTTCCAATGTGTCTCCGTATGCCACTACTACTACATCTACGTCTTATGGAAGGAGAGGCAGCAATACTACTGGTACTACAAGCAGTCATCAGAGAACTCCTTCTTCTGATAACCCACAATATATCCAACAACCTTCGTCAGCTGGTCATACTCGGACAGTATCCTCGTCATCGGCATCAAACCCCGCCGCCGCTGCTGTCAATATGAGACGGACCTCTTCTATATCCGATGAAGACGCAAGAAAGAAGGAGAGTAGGAATTTGGATTCGATAGTCTTAGTGGGTTGCTCCTCTCAACTGCTCTTGTTCGGTATCTTTTCCCTGCCGCTGAGTTGCTATCGTGTGTGATTATAGCAATTCTTCTCGAAAGCTGCACAGGTCATAACTCAGGCGCGATTCACCCATGTCTCGGTGACGCCATCTAGCAACGTACAAGGATCAACGACAACATCAGCGCCGAAAAAGTCTAGGAATAGATGGGTAAGCTTGTCAGCTCTTGATTCGGAATCGTCAGTACAGACAGAAGAAGCTGACCTTCTCGGCATGTTTGCAAATAGTTCAACCTCGAGCTAGACGAGAGTGACATCTTCAAAGATGAACTGCGGACGTGGCGGAGTGTGACAAGTCTCCTAGCTGCCCCGTCAAGTACTTCCTCCAGTCTCTCCGACAGCAGCTCCATCCCTCGTTCACTCGACGACAATAACCCCGCTATTTCCTCATTAAACTATATGAACGTCCCAAGTATGGTTATTGAGATCATATTAGACGTATCAGATATTTCACCCAATCAAGTACTAGTACTCAACAATACTCGAGAAGGTAAAAGGTTCAGGGTCGATTTGAGTGGGAAAGGACGTACTGTCCATTTGAACAATCCTACGACTACTACTTCGGCTCTAACGGGCACTTCAACTAGTGGTACTGGGACCTCCACGACGAATGGGAAATGTAATATCGTATTGGAAAGATGGACGCTCGCTTTGAGACCTCCTCCTCCTCCTGGTCCACTTGAGCTGCCTACGGTGTATAAGCACTGTATCATCGTGAGTGGGACTTTCATGTTATTACTTAGGTCTTCGGTCGACTATGAAATGACCTTCGAGAGGCTCCTACACTGAAACAACGATCTCTTCATCAGCTCTTCCGCGCACTGTACACACTCGTGAGAACACTACCCATCTTCGAGCTACATAGAAGATTGAAAAGACGGACTGGAAGGAGTGAAATCAAGATTGGATGTCGCCTCAGTACAGGCGAAGCTTCTCCCTCAGCTAGCGATACTACATCAAACAGTGACGCAGAACAGGAGAATGAGCTTGATGGATCAGAGATCGGACTTGGTGCGTTTTCCTTGCTACAAAACATAAAGAGCTACTGAGCAGTGAGAAGCTGATGGCGATTTCCTGTACTCTCGCCATTTCAGACACGCCGCTGGGTGATGAAGGCGATGCTTCTTTCCCAGTATTGGATTTTGCGTTTGCTCCAGTCGTCACGCCGATAGGGTAGGACCGGCCCCTTTTATGCCATAGCGGATTAATTATATTGACTGACTCGCGAAATTGGCTTTGGCAGATCTCTCGATTTACGGTGTCGCTATCGAGCATGTGTTGATTTCAGCGTCGAAGAGATCGAAGCTTTGCTAAGTTCTCGGTTTATCGATGAGGATTTCTTCAAGCCTACAATGCGGAAATACAGCAGTAGTGGTGGTGTAAGTGCCATTCTGAATGACGAGGAATGCTTAGCGTCTGTGCCTTGTCAAATGCTGATAGTGTCTTTTTTCATACTGACTCAGCCTGGCTCTATACCTACGCGACTAAGTGGTACATCACCTTTGCAAACATACTCGAGAAGTCAACAAAGACCGTCGTCGACACCCCTATCAGCTGGAAGACCAACATCACAACCTCAACCGGTACCTATTGCTATGTCTCCCGAGCAGGCGGAGGAGGGTGCCTTCGTCAGCTATGGAAAATCGAAAGGTGCAGAAGTGCTTGCTCGAATTGCTTCGGTGAGTCGACATGTGTCGTGTTCTCGAGTTCAAGTGTAAACGAATGCTCATCCCCAAATCGCTTTGCAACAGCACCAAGGGTCCCCTGGCCCAGAGATGTCACGCCGGCCATCAATTGGTGGTACGCATCCATTCAGGCCGTCGAGTGCGTCACCTATACAAGGAGGTCCAAGAAGCTATTCAACTCCACCTCAGGACATCAATAGTGGCCGCTACTCTGCAAGCCCAGCTTCAATTGGACCTTCGTCGTCGTTGCGATATGCAGTCGGTACAAGCGCGCGCTCATCCAGCGGCGGCTCGACAACACCTGGTCCTTCAGTCTCGCAGCTTTCATACACAAAGCGCCAGATACCCTCTCCGACGAATACTCAGCCTCCAATATCTGCTTTGACAGCTATGCACCTGGGTTCTTCACCTTCTCCACCCTCTGTCGGACTGCCAAGCGGACTCGGTACCCAGCCTATGCCTGTACCTGGCACAACGGCAATCCCTCTATCTTCGTCTCCTACTCCTAGCTTGATTAAGCGATATTCAAGTTCTAGATATGGAAGAAGCTTCGGGCAGGTTAGTTCGGGCAGCAGTCCAGGGGATCATCAGGGGTTCTGGGGTCCGGAGAGTTTAGGAAGGCGATCTAGGCTGTCTTCAGGGCACAGTCGGGAGGACATACAGCCTAGTAGTCTTGGCTCGCGAAATGCAGCTGCTCAACAATCGAGTGCTGTTGTACCGGCGGGTGGTAATGCACAAGATGCAGACCAGATCAAGTCGTTCTTGGGCATGATTGACAGTCGTGCTCAATTACCTGGGGGATCTCTGCTTCTTGGCGGAGGTTCACCCAGCCGGACAATGAACAAGAGTACTGTCCTTAACAGATTCAACGCCGAGGAGAAACTTCGCAATCTTGCGGATTCTGTGATGCGTGACTCGCCTGCCCGGTCAGCTTCTAGCGCCTCCTCCCACTCTACCACTAGTGGGCAATATCAACGCCAGCCTTCAACAAGCTATGCTCAACCACATATGCGAAGACGGTCAGGAGAATTTGTGGCGTCAATGCCAACGTCCTCAAGACAGTCGCCTTCGCCAGACATGTACTCGGCCAGTCCTATAGAAGGTCAATATGGCAATGTACGCCCGCGCATCTCGCAACCTCCTATGTCAACTAGCATACCTGAAGAAGACTCTAGGCATCCACACATAAGGTCGCAACAGCAGCATTCTGCAACGCAACCTCAACAGATGTCGGTCCCGAGAAGCGAATCTAGCTCGCTTACTAGCAGTAATCCGGGCAGTCAATTCCCTTTCCCCCGCTACGTGCCATCTTCGATGCGGAGGAGAGGCTCGAGTCAGAGCAGTGCCAGTCGGCCAACTATGCAATCACCTTCAGCTTCGGCTTCAAGAGGGCAATCACCCATGCAAGCCAGTGGCGAGGCATCAAATTCAGATCAAGGGCCATCACCGCTGTTGTCGCAAAGTCAACGTGAAGGTCAGAGTGGCAGCGGGGATGTGAATACTTCGCAGTCAACGTCCACGGGTGGAGAAGCCAGTACACATTCTGAGCAGCACTCTTCACAAGTCTTTGAAGGCGGCGAAGAGCAAGCTGTCGCACAGCTTGAGCTGGGTATCGAATCGACGGATGATGTTCGACGCTATGATCGTTCCCGGATGCGCGAACCTCCGAAGGATTATCGCTGGGGCAGGGAATTTTGAGATAGCCATGGCATATTTTGTCTCTTGCAATGGTCAGATCACTACGTTCCCTCTTCTGTTTTCCCTCCCCGCTCTCGATAGTCAATGTTGTGGGTAATTTAGCTTCGACTGGGTGTCGTAATTGTTATTCATGGGCTTTTTAAGCAATATACGGACATATCAGGAGTGATGGCGACGCGTTCTTGTGATGGTTCGAAGAGACATGTGGTGCGACATCTAATGTCCTTGCGTTGACTTAAGCCTTATTGCATGAAACACTAACCAAACATCTCTTCTTCCTATTGCCCCTCTATCCCATCTACTTTTAAACCCGTGGGCAGTGTCGCGCCTAGCGCTACAATGCGAGGACCGTGCGGACTTTACTTTTGCTGCGACTTGATAAATTCCAAAGCCAAATTGACAGAGTCCTTGGGGCTGACAGTATATTTGGCATCTACAAGCTTGCCGCCTTTAGCTACGATATAGTGACTTCTTTGATTCTTGCCAGCTCCTTTTGAAGCTCCTAGAAGAGTTAAGAGGATTTGACCGGGATCGCAGAGGAAGGTATATTGAAAACTATTCTTTTCCTTCCATGAAGCTTGAGCTTTGGGCGAATCGGACGATAGTCCGTATACTGTGGTCGGCAAGTTGTGTTAGCGATTTGGCGGAGATGTTTGGAGCTGTAGTAGGTCGAGACACTTGCCTTCGTAGCCTAGAGGGGCGAAGTCGGCGTAGTGATCTCTGAACAGGCATGCTTGAGTGGTGCAGCCCCTTTGGAGTAAAGCAGAGCGTCAGGGTGCGTCTCATCAATGAAATGGATGGGCAGTCGGAAGAACTAACGGAGTATTGGCCTTAGGATAGACGAAGAAGACTGCTCCCTTCTCCTTAGTCAGGTCAGAAATGTTGACATCTTCGTCTTTCTCGTTCTGCCGTACATTAAGGTCAGCCTTTGCGAAAGAGCGATGTGCTTTAGCGCACCCACCTTCAGTGTGATTCCTTCGGGGAGGGTCTCGCCGACTTCGATCCTCTTGCCAGCCTTTTCTTTAGCAGCCTCCTTGTTCTCTTCAGGCAGTTCGACACCTTCCTTTTTCGCGTCTTTCTCAGCATCAGCGACTATCCCATCTGCCTTTTTGTCGCTTTCACCTGCTTCTTTGCCATTGCCGTTTTTCTCTTCGGCAGTCGTAGCTTTCCCTTCACCAGCTTCAGCAGCAGCATCTGTCTTCGCTTTCTTCGACTTGCTAGCAGGAGCGGCTTTAGACTTGTTCGATGATGAAGCTGGCTTTGCCTTTGGTTCGGGAGCTTTATGACCGCCTCCACGAGTGGAGCGTCTCAGTTCAGATGCAGGCTGTTGTTCAGATGCGGCATCATCACCGTCTGCGTTTCTCTTCTGTGGTGCCATAGTGTGTATGGATGTAGTCGTTCTGGTTCTCGTTGCGGAGATGCTGTTATGCGAACAGGCTCTCTTGAAGGCGACCTCGTGACAGGACAGCAGCAATGGACGACAGCGATACGACAGCAGACAGAGCGATAGTCTTGAGGATGTATATGCGATGTATGCCAGATTCAAATACTCGGTCAGTCGGTTCAAGATCAAGCCGAAGCATAAGGACTCACGCGACGGTGTACCTTCGTCTCTTTCCTTCTTACACCATTAGACAGCAATAACACGATGTTAAGATACAGCATACAAGCCTAGTAAGAGCAGCATGGCAGCACTGAGGAAGCTGCTGTTGCCGTCCTCTTCGTCGCCATCCAAGACGCAGCAAGAACAGTCATCGGCTTCGTCATCAATACCACCGCTTAAGAGCATCTTGAAGAAGCGCAAGACAAGGTCACCTTCGCCTGCTGCAGATGGTGGAAGTGACAGTGACTATGAAGATGAGTCGACCGCATGGCGTGTCAGCAAGAGGAGCTCCAGCTACCATGCGCCTTCCGTACCGTCCGGGATGATAAAGCATCATCAGCCACCATCATCGCATACATCACAATATAGCAACTACTTGACAGACGGCAAGGGCAAGAGAAGGGCATTAGTAACGACTGAAAGCAGTGTTGATGACTTCCAGGTGCAACCGAAACATGCTCGCTTTTCTAGTGCGACTGAGCCATGCACATGCAAGTTCGCAAAGGCCGGGTAAGCCGTTGCTTTCGTGGCGTTGCTCGTTCGCTCACAGTAGCTCATTGTATTCGCCCACAGCTGTCCATTTACTGGTTCACAAGAGGAAGTCAAGTCACATGAAGACAAGTACTGCTCGCCGCTGTATCGACAACTGGCATACTACAAGATGTTAGCTAACCGTACAGCCAATTCGCCACATGCAAGTACAAGCAAGCTGCCTTCCACATCGACGGATGCCTCACACTCGATTCCTAGTATCACTGACACAAGATTTACAACAATTATGCCGTCGCCGTCGAAAGACTTACCGCAAGATATCGAATCACTCAATACGCAAATCACAAAGTTACGGACGGATCTTGAAAGAGCACAGTCGCAACTCGAAGAAGAGAAGAAATTGCGGACTGAAAGGTTGCGGAAAGCTTCTGAACGTTGTCTAGAACTCATGAGCTTATCGGAATTAGGTGAAGGCAAGGTTGAAGTTCTGAGCATGAAATTGAAAGCTGAGAGAGAGCTACGAGAGAAACTGGAAGAAGAACTAGAAAGCGTTAGAGCCGAGAAGAGAGCTGAAAATCTATTGAGATACTGAGAAGAGAAGAAACATTCTGCAAGTCGTTCAAATCATCGCAAGCATCATTCTATGACCCGCATATCCCCGCGTTCATCGGTCTCAGCGCAAAACAAAATCCTTCGTCGTGCATTCCCAATGACTGTCGTTGTATTCTCATCTAGCGCACTTGTAATATTCTAGACGTTAAGGACGATGTTTGTTACCGCTCTGTAGCGCATGTCCTGCTTAATTCCCTGTATCGTTCTCATCCCTGCAACTCAGTCCTCCATTTGCTATTATCCGCATGTTCTTTTCCTTGCTCCGTTGCAGTCATCAATCCTCACAGTTTCTTCCGCTGTCCACTGCTTGGTTTCTTGCAACATGTCTCGCGAATTGGCCATCCTTCTTACTCGTTTCTTCGCTCTACTCTCGGTACTAGCGCCCACAGTACAATCATGCCACAGAGTAATGCCACTACGATAGGTTGGAGTACGAAAATGCCATACACGCTCGCTAGCATACCAGTGCAGAATGGGAAAAGCGCATTGCCGCATGATCCCAGGCATGCGAAGACAGAGATGGCGCCCATGTGGAGTCGCTTGTTCAGCAGCTTCGTACTGAGGCTGATGGCATTGGGGAAGAAGGGCTGCATTGATGTAACGGATGCTCAGCTGTCTGTAAGTTTGATTATTCCGAAGACAGGAGGAGATCGCTTACTCCGATGAAGAAACCGACGAAAGCGGTGCAAACTGCCGCTGCGTATAAGTTATGGCTGAACCAGACTACGAATTCCAAGCCCATAGCTACGAGGATGTAGAGGAAGACTACCCTTCTTTCGCCTACAATCAAGCTGAAGTGAGGCAATAGTACTCGACCTATAAGTCAAGTTGCTCATTAGCTTCGCTTCTACACGGACGATGAAGAGGCCCTGCGTACCAGCTGCAATGCCGAGCCAGAAACCGGTAGCAGCGTAGCCGATGGCGGTATTTCCGTGAAGCTCTTCGCGCAAGTAAGTGACGATCCATCCCTGTTTATACCACGGATAAGACGAGCTGGGTCATGGAATACCAAGTCCCGAAGAGGTCACTTACGCCAATAGCAACCTCGGCTCCCTGTGGACCCAGGAAGTAGTCAGTTTCCGGAAGAGTAACTGAGTGTTGACAACCAAAACTTACGCAGTATAGCATCAGGAAGAAGGAGATGGTCAAGACAGTCTTGTTCTGTAGCACTTCTCGCATTCCCGCCGCGCCCGCCTTGTTTCTAGATGATGCCGAACCATTGTTCGGTTCGCCTTCCTCGCCCATCGCAGCATCTCCAGCCGTATTTGAACGCTCGACGAGCTCGTGCTCATTCTCCGTCGCGACTTCCCGCTTCAAGCGGAACGTGCATAACAGAATAGACACGTTGATCGCGGCAAACCCGAGAGATACAGCGAAGAAATAGCTGAATTTGATGCCGGCGGAAACGAAGAGAGTGGCTATGAGCGGTGATGCCGCTCCTCCTAGACCCTGTTCGGAATAAATGAAAGACATAATCAGATATCAAAATTAATGCAAGAAGTTACTTGGACTTACATATGCACCGTGCAAAGAGCCAAGGGCTTGATGAGGGTTAGGTAAAGTGGCCACATAGGAGTTCGTCTGTGACAATTGTGTTGCAGCCCCAAAAGCTACGATGATCCAGCCGCATGGAAGTACAGGAAAAGGTGGAGCAGCGATCATGATCGCATATCCTACGACTTGTACTGCTGCTCCTAGCGTTATGACCTTGCCTCGACCGAGTTTGTCTGAAAGGTAGGTGATAGTGCAGGTTGCTTAAAGATGGCATCAATTGTGTCAGCCAGTGTCACAGATATATTCACAGACAACATGTCGTACCTAGAAAGTAACCAATGCATGTAGCCAAAAACAGAATAGACGCCTTCTTATAGCCTATGTGGTAGTAATCTTGAATGAAAGGTAGCAAAGCTCCCTGGAACACAGGCAAGCTAATCAGTACGGGGTTCACTGACATCAGGAACGAAAACACACGAGACAAGCATCCGACCATCCTGAGGCACCGATAGACCACAGACAAGCCAGAAACTTCTGATTCTTGACCAACCATTTCGCCACATTGCGAGCTCGGCTAACGTCTTCGTCGACGGCATTATCGGCAGGAGGAGGTACGCTATGGCTACGGCTTGCATCGTTATTCACGGTGCCCAATTTCGACAGAGTGGCATCCAAAGTTGACACGGGAATCTTGTATGGCATATCCGGCTCGTTCGGAGTATTATACCCTGATTGGTAAGCTTTTGCAGGTGACTCAATGGTCACGCCTGCGACACCAATGTGCGACGAAGCAGCCATGATGGGCGGTCCTTGACTTAGTAAGGTCAGTTGGTTGGAGACAGAGTGAAAGAAGTATCAGCGCATTCCAATCATTCTCAGCGTTCAGTACTTTCACAGATAGCCGATGGGGCAAAAAGAAGCAAGCGAGCCGACCGAACTTTTGCCAATTTTGTGCCCACCCTGTTTCAGAATTAGTACGCAAGTCGCCACATCCACTATCTCGATATACTATCTTGATATACAGAAGAGTACAGTGAGTGTGAATTCTATGATTGCAATGGAGCAAGAACAACCTGGCCACAAGGTCCAAGCTGCCTCAAGACTTGAAGCAAGTTACTAAACTACAAGACCGACTTTCCTCGTCGCGAAGTCAGTCTCCAAAGACTTGGGTCTCTGTCCAACAGTGAGGTCAAGGTAAAGATACGCAGTGAACAGACTGTGACGGATCCTCTGGTGGTTGTGAAACGTTGCTTTGCATTGTTGGCCGGAAAGTCTAAGCTGGCACTCCTCTAACTTATGCTAGCCAACCGGCTGTCGGCTTCTGAACAACAAGATCACCATTCAAAGCCAACCAAAACCCTCTACTGCCTGCTCCAGGACTGTTGTCTACTGTCGCGTGTCTGACTACTCTAATCGCAAACTTTTGAAGCCGACTTTCTCAGATCTTGCAACTCTTCCGACCATGCAAGAAGAAGAAGGAAAACAGACCAAGTACAACCCGTTTCCGTTTAATACGAACGACCGAACAAGGTCCATCTCTTGGCAGCTGAGCCACATCCAGTGCACTTGGTGTCGGCTTCAATCTTTGCTCCCCATCTGCCTTGATCGAAAGGTATGCAGAGTGATTTGGCACCTGCTGAGGGGGCTCTCTCGTCTTGTTCGCCTAGAAGTGCTTTGCTCCTGTGAGATGACACACGAGTGCAGAGACGTAACAGAAAACGTCAGTAAGATGGATCTCAATGGTACTGAGTCCGATCTGGGCAATGTCGACTTCGACTCACTCTTCTGCGGATCGATCCTTGATATCGTCCTCGCACTGTTCAACTTCGCACCAAGGAATGACGCAAATACAGTTGTTGTTCAAGGTAGGAACAAAGTCCTTCCATTCATAAACGACCTTAAGTCTCTCTTCGAATTCATTCTTGGCTTTTGTGAACATTTCACTTTGGATCGTCTCGAGCAACTTAGGGATGGCGGTTGAGACTTCTGATAGTGGGATTGGAACCTTGGCACCTGTATCTCTTCGGACTGAGAGTGTTTGAGACTTCTTGATGTCTTGAGGACCAATTTCGAGACGGAGTGGGTAGCCCTGTTAAGATACGGGATAGGGCTGGCTTAGTACTGTCTTCGTCCACGTTAAGTAACCGGACAAATTAGGACATTACCCTCATTTCACCATCATTGAACTTGAAGCCAGGAGTTCTATTGTCGGCAATATCATCTTTAACTCTCAAAGGAGCGCCGCAGAATGTAGTTTTCCTCAATTCGTTGCCCAATTCAACGCATTTATCAAGTAATTCTTTTCTCTGTTCATCTGTAGTCTTGCTTGTAATTCCGCACGGTACGATCTGAACTTGAACCTGGGCGACTCTAGGGGGTATGACTAGACCTTTATCATCGCCATGAACCATGACCATGACACCTAGCGTTCGTGTAGAGAGACCCCATGAATTTTGCCATATGTGAAGTTTGGAGACTTCTCCTCCTGTAGCTGGCTTATTTGGATCTTCGACGACGATATCGAACATTTTACTGAAGTTTTGTCCCAAGCAGTGAGAAGTACCACCTTGGATACCTCTGCCTGTTGTAGGGATGAAACCCTCGACAGTAGTGGTGTACAGTCCACCTGCGAATTTCTCCTTTTCAGACTTGACTCCAGGAATGACATGTACAGCTAGGAGATCTTCGTATACTTGGCGGTACAAATCTAGAATCTGGAGAACTTCCTCATCGGCTTCTGGCTTGGTCAAGAAAGCAGTGTGTCCTTCTTGCCATAGAAACTCGCGAGTGCGGAGGAAGGGTTCTGAGGATGTTAAAAGGCGAGAAATATGGTTAATATCGTACGGCTCAAACAATGTTTACGCTACATCGACTTACGAGGATTCTTGAACTCCCATCTGACTACTGAGTTCCATTGATTGAGCTTGAGCGGCAAATCACGATGACTTCGGATCCACTGATTCAACGCACAAGCAAGGTCAATAGGTGTTGGACGGTAAGCGGAAGATCTATCCATTCTTCTCTCACCTTGGCATAGTATGGGTACATGCTAAGAGAAGGGGAAAAGCCATCAGATGGACTGTCATTTGGACGGATGTCCGAGCTCAACTTACACAGTCTCGGAGGTAGGTCGAATAGCGACAGCCTCTTGCAAGTCTGAGTTACCACTGGACAAGTTTCAGTTCTAGGTCAGCACCATGAAAACAGAACAGGGACCAGCAAGCCCAGAACGAAAAAGACAGTCTAGCAGCAAGAAGAATTGCAGAAGAAAACTCACGCTCGCGTAACCCAAGCTACTTCAGGTGCGAATCCTTCAATATGATCTTTTTCCCTCTCTAAAACTCTCGAAGAGACAAACATGGGGAAATAGCAATTTTGAACGCCCAATTTCTTGATTTCAGCATTGAAGAATTCTGTGTCATTTTTTGTGGCATTTCCAAACAAGAACGGGATAGAGTTAAAGGAGATTTGTTTTAAGGTAAAGACCATTGGGTTTATTTAGAGGGTAGGTAGATAGCAGAGGAAAGGGTGGATCCAGGTATTTTGGAGCGAGGTGGAATACATATTGAGGTGTGAGTTATAGATATTGTTTAGGCGATGCGGACACATATTGAGGTGTGAGTTATAGATATGGTTTAGGCGATGTAGGGTGTAGTGAAAAGAGGATTGGTAGTATTTGATGACCAGTCCGGGCAATAGCGAGAGAAACAGTTGCAGAGGGATCATAGCGAAGAAAAGGAGAAAGAGAAGAAATACGAATTTTAAAAAAAAAAAAGACACAGGAAGATCAGTAGAAATTTCGCCTTGATAAGACCGACCTTCGTAACAAAGACGACTGCAGAATGGCTACGAAAAAAAGAATTAATTTCACTCACCTTGAATAGATTCCCAAATGCAATAACTGGCAGGTTTCAAAATATAGCAACCGGAAACGTCATAATAATCCAACATGTCACCGTAAGTCAATACCTGTCTATACCACATTCCAAAGTCATCGCCGTCTTTTTTGATGGTGACGCCTAATGAATCTAAATTGCCTGGTTTTTGCAATGTATCTTCGCTTGAGATTGGTTTTGAGGCGCCTGGAGTCTGAGCTTTTGCAGCTGGAATAACGCCAACGCTACCACTTGCTGAAGTGGTCAATGGTACGCTTGATGAAGGAACAGAGGGAGCACCATCACTCCCTCGCGAGAGGAAAGAGAGCTCCTTGATGGACACAGAGGTGGTTTGTAGATATTTAGTCAACTCGGAGGAAGAGGAGAGAGTAGTGTTGATGGAAGGGAGTGTAATGGGTGCGGTAGAGGTGGGGATGGTATCTGACACCACTAGCAGGATTGAAGATGCGTTTTCTGAAGTGATTGAGAATGGGGAGACTAAGCATAACAACCCAATATAGAAGAGAGAGAGAGGAATTAGATCAGCAAAAACACACACAAAGAAACCAAGGGGGTAATTTGAATGAATGAATAAGTGTAAAAGGTATCAGAACGCACTCGACTCTTTCGTCTCAACATCACCCAAGAGCTGCTTGATATACTCCTCCTCAGCCGCTCTCATATCTTTGATGCCATTTCCAATCTTCTTCGCCAGAGCAGATGCTTTACCGATATCTTTAGATTGTTCAGCTAGGACCAATACGAGCTTGGGTATATCAGCTGCTCCTTTTGGCTTGAATGCGTAAGTCTTGACTTGGACAGATGAATCGTTGTTGCTGGAGTCAGATGGAATGATGGACAGCGAAGAGAGACGCTCGGCTATGGAGGAAATGAGGGAGGCCATCGTGCCCTTTTTCTTGGACCTCTCGCACGGTATGTATGTATATGAGATGTGGTCTTGCGAGTGTACTTGTATAGAAGAAGGCTGCTGCTGCTGCTGCTATACTTGATGTGCAGTTCCAAGTACGGTAGGGCGCAATGCAAGAGGCACTGAAAAAAGGCAGAGAGAGAGAGGCAAGCAGAAAGAGAGAGAGACAAGGATGGAGAGCAATGCCGTAAGATATAGAAGGCAGGCAGGCGAGGCAAGAGGGAGAGATGTGAGGAAGACAATGGACAGGACATAATAGTATTAGTCATTGCTAGCTGTGCTGTGCTTGCTGTTATTTCTACTGGACTGTTAACCATCCATCAATGGCCTGCTTGAGAGAGCGTACACACAAGGTGATCGGGGACTGCTGGAGAGCAAGCATGACAGTGTTGAGAGAAGCATGTACGGGTGATACAGGGAGCACCACTAGAAGTATCAAGTATGCCAGGTATCATAGGTGCTTCACAGGATATCTTTCCCTACTATCATACTAGCAATAGCAGTCTTGCATGCATACAGGCAGGATGATCGAGCAGCACACAACATCACAAACACAGGCAACAACAAGCAATGAGCAGTACAGAACAGTACTCCTCAAGTCGATTATCTTATCAGCATTTGACTAGAGTACAGTACACCCTCTCTCTCTCTTCTCCCTCCTGCATTCGCATCCATCTTAAGCAGTATTAGTCATCCTGCCTGCTTACCTAAGTGCCTGATATCTCACTTGTTCCAGGCCATTCCATTCCTTGGTGTGTAGCATCGTATGAGATACTGTACCTAAGAACAGAGAGAGGGATAGCATGGCATAGTATAGGCTGGCCAGCAGTGATTGATGGATGGATCCCTTTCATGCTAATATTATATCATAGCAAACACATGCTTCTCGTTCCTTCGTAATCTTTGACATACACACACCGTATGAATGAAAGGCCAGGTGGAAAACAAAGCATGGATCGAGTCCGCTGATTTTCTGAGTAAGGGGTACTGATGGATAACAATACATAGGAATGTCCCACATTAATCCACACTAGAATGGCAATAAGATGAATGGACTCGCATAGAAGTATATGGTGCGTCGGCTCTAAGGAAAGGATGTCCGATGCATTCGATCTATCGCCACCACCGAATCCGTCGCAGCGAGTGCAAAGGGCCACGCGTACTTCGGCAGTGCGACTTCACCTCACCTTGACTTGTGATTTATAACACACGCACACGTTCACTCTTATACTCAAAACAACTAACTAACTACTACACTGGATAACATCGACAACATCATGCAGTCTTTCATGGATGCTGGTCCTCCTCCATTGTCCCCGTCCTCGTTCTTCAACTTTGATGGTGCTGGGAGTGAGATGAGTAATCAGCTCGATGATGGAGTGGACTTGTTCAGGTGGGTGTATACTCTCTCTCTATCACTGTGTGTATGCTTACTTCACTCTCCCTTGGTGTCGTTACTCTAGATACTACATGGACATGCAGGCCTTCCAAGCAAAGGACGGCAACAATGGTGCTGGATTGGGATCGATGATGAACAATACCATGGACATGAGCAACATCGACAATAACACTAACAACACCCTCTCCCCCTACAACAATGCATTCTTCAATCCAGATGCATACTCTCGCTCTTCTCCCTCTGCTCTCTCTTCCTCCTCTTCTTCTTCATCTACTTCTGTCAATCAGGAACAGCGATCATCTGCTGCTTCTTCTTCTTCTTCGAATACTCTATTCCCATTCGCAGAGGCATCATCATTATCGACATTATCATCCTATGATGCTACTGCTACTACTACTGTCAACCCATCCTCGCTCCTCTCATTCGACCACCTCGCGGGATCGGAGAACCCCCAGCCCATCGATCCTCATCTATTGATGGGGAGCAACAACATACCCTCTACCTCCTTTCCCACTCAGAGTATACTCCTCCCTACAGTCAAGGAAGAGGAAGAAGATGTGGACAACAACTCCCCTCGCTTCCCCTTGAATAGTACTACTGCCTTCCCTTTGACTTCTTCATCATCATCGACTATCCATCCTTCTAGTAACGCCACTTCCACGTCGCATCAACAGCAACAAAGCAGAAGGAGCGCATCGGCCATTTCGCATCATGTCGATGAGAGCATGAATGGCATCGATGGCGTATCGGATGATGACGATCAAGAAGGGTCAGAGCAGGACGATGATGATTCCGAAGAGGAAGAAGAGCAGGTCGCGACGACTAGACCACGAAAGCGAGGAGCTGCTACTACCGCTCCATCAAGTAAGAAGCGGGCATCATCTACTAAATCAAGCAGTAAGAAGACAAGCACAAGCACCAGACAACAGTCAAAGAAAGAAACTTCAATCTTCTCATCGTCACACGTCACCCATCCACATGCTCTAGTCCCCGTACCAGAATATGAAGATCGTCCTTCAAAAGCAGAGTATGACAAATTGTCAAGTAAAGAAAAGAGACAGATGAGAAATAAGATTTCGGCGAGAAATTTCCGACATAGAAGAAAGGCTCATATTGATACGCTGGAAGCCCTCGTGCAGGATAAAGAGAATGTGATTGCTGTACTTTCAGAGGAAGTCGGTACGCTGAGGGTGAGTCGTCGCATTACCTGAAAAGGCATGCTGAAGAGCGCGCAAGACTGACATGTTCTCTGTGATGATTTGAAAACAGACTGAAAACCAAGGACTACGAGCTGATATTGAAGTCCTCAAGAAGAACTGGGAATCGATTGCAGCAAAGATTGGAGCTGCGGCCTCGGTTTCCGCTCAAGCACCTCTTACACATTCGTCGTCTTCCTCCCATCATCCTCATCACAATCATCATCATCATCATCATCTTTCACCCGATGAAGATGATCTGTATGGCGCTCCTGGTTCATTGCCTGCTTTATCACCTGCCGCTAGTTCATCTGCGGAATCTACGAATGGAGACCATCTTTCTGAACTTTCATTCGAGCAGCAAGCTAGAGGACTTGCGCAGCAGACACAAGGACAAGCGCAAGCTTCTCAAGCTCGTCCTTCCACTTCCGCCTCTTCTACCGCATCTTCCTCGTCGAATGGTAACAATAAAGGAAGAGTGACTAGATCATCGATTCAACGACCTAATTTGAGGAAGGATCTAGGTCCTTCAGGTGCCTCTTTCTCTGCTGGTTTCGGAGGTGTCGGAAACAGAAGCATGAATGTTCATACCACTCTTATTCCTGAATTGAACTTCAACTTCCCTGTACCTCCTCCTTCTTTGTTCTCTTCTTCACCTCCTACACTTGCCGTTCCTCCTCCTCCTCCATCATCTACCAACGGATCATCAGCTGGAAGAACTTCACCATCCTCCCCTTCTTCTACTACTGGATCAATTGGAGAATTACTAGCTGGAAAGAGGGAAAGAGATGCAAATGCGTCATCCTACAATTCATCAAATGCAAGATTGAACATGAACCCAGCTTTGAATGGTCTGACACCAGATCAAATCGCCAATCTACGCGAGCAATTTTTTAATGCAAACAGTACCATGTTACCACCATCATCATCATCATCATCATCTGTACAAGAAGATAACGCAGCAAGTCTAGTCTCTGGCAAGGTTTCACGTCACACTAATGGCAATGCAGCGACATTGGATCCATTACAGAATTCATTCTTCGATTCCAATCCTTTCATTTCATTACGTCAAGATAGCCTACAGGATTATAGAGCTCAATTATATGCTAAACTAGCTAATAACGTAGCTGGTATTCATCAAGCTCAATCTTTACAATCGTCCAACAACAACAAGAATCCAACATCATCAAGTGAAAATGGAATGAATGGTCTAAGACCTGCTTTCTTTGCTCAATCACTCCCCGTCAATAATGGCAATGTGAATGAGAAAGATGCTGAAGTCGTCAAGATTGCCTCGATCGCTCAAAAGACACTCTTTGATAAACTATCTACTGCATTTTGGGATGCTTTTGCTGGGAATAACACCGTACCCAATAAAGGCATGATTCCCTCTAGCTCTATCGAGAGGAAGAGACGTTCATCAACTTCTTCTTCATCCTCATCATCTTCATCGAGTGGAATCAACAGCAATGAAGTAGATGGACAGAAAGTGGCGGATCTACTTGCTGGAAGAAGCAAATTACAGATTGTGAAAGTGAACGATCAAGAAGAGAAGGAAGATAAAGTTGATTCACTCACTAGACAAGTTGAGAATATGGGATTGAAGAAGTGAAATCAGCAAATCCAATTCGCAACATCGGCTTGAACTTGGAATTTTTCTATATAAGTTAACAACGACGAATGAAGACTACACAAATTCCAAGAATTGTGTCACCACCGCCTTTTTTTTTTTGGAACTTCTACAGCTGTCGAGTAGATACATACAGCATATTCGATGGTTCGCTACTGTTTCCACCCCTCGCCCTTTTTTGGATACGTCCTTTCCCTTTAAATGTATCCCATACACGTTTTTGTTACAAATGCCTCCCCTTTCCCCCTCCGCTATACTACGGATGTTCTCGTTTTCTATACGGTCAAATTGCTGAATAAGGAAAATCACAATGTATCACTAGTGAATGGATTTGTTCGTTGATTGTGCTAGATTACTCTGAACTTTCTGCTTCACACAACTCCTGAAATGGAAAATGCTACATACAAATGAATGAAAAATGACTTGATTCGCTTTCATTGTCACGTTCTGCTTGCCCGCTTATGGTTACATTGCAACGTCACGCTACAGTGATGACGGTATGTACATATACGAAGGTGTTGAATTTATTGTAAAGATACAGCCGCATGCTCCGTGAGCCATCTTTTGTAGCTGATGTGATTAAGATCATTAACTGTAGACATTTCTAACCCATGTGCCTGTTACGGGAGGACTTCTGGTTCCGACTGGCTTGCCGGCTGTCCCTGGCTTAAATGATGGGTTGGCTCGCCTGCCGGACGTCATTGGCTAGATGCTTCAGGAGGTCGTCAGTACGCAAAGCCTGGATATCGCGCATGTCAGTCAGTGGTGGTAGTCATCGTCTAGGAAGATTGAAGACTCCTTCTTCGAGATTCGGCTGCAGTATCGATGTCATCGATCAACCAATTGCAGACGCAATACAACCATGAACGGAACAAGACAAGGAAGAGCAAGGGCAGCTCCCTTTGCTCTGCCTCGTCTTGTTGGTCGTTGTATTGTAATGTAATTGGCATCAAAGCAAGCATCCTCCATACTCTTTATGCAGGATTTTTCATTGTTCCGTTCGGCTCACGTGATTTTTCGCGTTTCGGCAAGTTCGGGCGGCATTCATCGGCTAATCGCAGGAAATTGTTCATCCACCTTTTTGCTTTAGCGTCGACTACTGCTCTTTGAACCTTCTCGCCATCAATGGAGGCTTCCACCAGCTTATCGCCTCATGTTGGCATGCACGCCTCAAGAACGTCGTCTTTGAACCATGATGATGAACCTGCCTCAACGAGAAGAATTGATGATGATGATCATGCTAATCGACCTGCTGCTACCGCTCAGACGAGGAAGATGACGGTATTCAAGCGAATCACAATTGCCATGAAACAGAGAGAGAACCGCAAACTAGCAGCTTGCTATTGGGCGCTTGCTGCAGCCGGATGGTGAGTGAAATCGCGGATTCACCGTTAGTCAGGTCAGGCTGATCGATGTATGCCATTCTGCGAATTTGCATCGGAATATGTCCTTCTCGCTTTCAGGAATGATGCATCGTAAGTGAGAGAGACTTGTGTACGCCGCTGTCTGACGCTAAGCACGCCCTCATGTGGTCCTAGGCTCGGCGTACGTGCTGGTCCATTGATCAGGTCTGCGGTCAACTCCTACTGACCATGTTCTCAACATTCAAAGCCATTGATTCCATATATCGAACGCTACTTTACAATCAACTATACAATAGCCGCAACAATGTTTATTGCCCAATGCGTCGGGTACATGTTCGCCGGAGTAACAATGAACCGTCTAACAGATAGATTCGGTATGGGTAAAGTCATCACAGCAGGTGCCGCTCTACAGATGCTTGGCTGTAAGTCAGCTTCTAACAAGCTTGCGTTCAATTCGCTTTGGCTTCAAGTACTGATTCTCTGCCCGCGCATATAGACGCCGTCTGTATCGCGCCACCGCCTTTCGCCGTACTTCCGTGTGTCTACGTTTTCGTAGGCTGCGGTGTTGCACTACAAGACGGCGAAGCCAATGCATGGGTCGCTGGGCTACCTGATACGCACAAGAAGCTAGTGGGTTGACAACCGAACAAAGCCAATTCAGGGTAAAACGCTGAATTTTCTTTTTCCAGGGATATCTTCACGGTGCCTACGTAAGATCTGGATGACGGCAAGTACATAGCGACTCGGACTGACCTCATAGCTTTACATGACAGGGTTTGGGAGGTCTACTGTCCCCTCTAGTCGCTACCGCCTTTGTGCAAGCAGGCATCAAATGGTCTTTCTTCTTCAGTGTCTCTCTTTCATTTGCATTCACAAACGTCTGCATCTTATATCTCACTTTCTGGCGCGACAATGCACCCATGGATCACGAGCAAGATAGACCTGACAACCTGAGAACTTCGACGGGTAAAGGTGGAGAGGCCGGCAATTCGTCGGGTATTGAACTCGATAGACTGGAAGGTAGCTCAGGTGGCGCTAGTGCAGGTCAGAGAATACACTGTGAGGAGAGGGAAGCGGACCTCGTTACTACTGGTGCAGACGGTGCGCCTGCTCTCGTAGCCGAAGCAGTCGTGCCTCGCCGAACTACAGGTGACAAAGACAGGGAGATCTTCAGCAATAAGATTGTTTGGATTGGCGCTTTCTTCTTGTTGCTCTACGTTGTAAGTCGATATCATGGCTTTTTGAGTCGGCAGACACTAGGACGCACAAAAAACAAGCCACTTACTGATATCTTTTCATCCATCTACAAAAGGGTGCCGAGGTAAGAAAAGATATGGGCAGTCGAGCACCTAGTCTCTAAGCTGATCAATAGCGCAACCGGATCTTGTGATTGTATAGGTCTCCATTGGAGGCTGGGTAGTATCATTGTGAGTCATGAGGTCTTTAAAACGCTGGTAGATAGACTAATTATGTCGTGTATCACAGCCTTCTCGATGAGCGCGATGGCCCCGTTAGTGCAGGTTACGTATCGTCAGTTTCCCCATGTCACCTGACAAAAACCTAAAAACGGTACAAGATGATTAATGTCTGCTTATGTCGCAGATCTGGGTTCTGGGGCGGAATCACGCTAGGTCGTGTCCTCCTACCCTCGTTCAATGTCTGGTTCGGCGAAAGGAATGTCGTCTTCCTATACATTGCTCTCGCGCTGGGTCTGGAGTTCGTCGTTTGGTTCGTGAAGGATCTCATCGGGAATGCGGTAGCAGTATCGCTGGTAGGCTTCGTGTTAGGGCCGTTCTTCCCTATAGCCATCTCCGTGGCTGGTAAGCTGCTGCCGAGATAGTGAGTGAAGCCCTGTCAAGACACCAAAGAGGACAGTCAGCTTAAAGGGTCACTATAATCAGCTTGCACACAGGTGCAATCGGAATTATGGCTGCCACAGGCAGCGCAGGAGCGTAAGTACAGTTCAATGCAGATCTCTCTTGTCAGCCACGTCAAGCTGACGTGCGGGTCATCACGTGCAGGGCCATCTTTCCCTTCATTACCGGTCTTTTGGCTCAAGAGTTTGGCACGTGGATACTGCAGCCCGTCATTGTTTCCCTCCTTGTAGCCATGGCCGCATTATGGGTCTGGATACCAGCTCCACCTCGTCGAAGTGAATGAGCATGATTTCGCGGGCCTATAGAATTCTGGCCATGTGAACGCTGCACCCTGAAGCGTCGACAGCGAATTGGTACATTCGATACAATATAATTTGAAGTATAAATATGATGTAACATACGTCAAGATGGTGGTGGTTGAGGGAAGCCAGAAGTGACCAGTGTTTGCTGTCTAACGGTGGAGACAATAGCTTTGACAACATGGTGGCAGACTTTCTTCTCGTAGATGGGCAGGGAAGAATTCCAATGACAATGGACGCAGCTGCATCGATGCCTAACCCCTCGCACTATATCAAGCTCATGCATGTGTACTTGGTAGTCCAATTCCCTTGATGTCCACCGAGGTCCTACATAGAAGCACGTGCGGGACTTATCTGTTTGGATGCCATTCCAGTCTCGAGGCTCAAGCAGACACCTTTCCAACGCAAAACGTGTCAGCGCTCTGAAAACAGGTGTTCCCTTGACGTGAGCCCGTGGTATTCGATATAGTGGCGAAAGATCAATGTATCGAGTCGCATTTTGCCAATGCCGGGATCAGACGGTTGGGCAAGTATCCATTTCTGTAGACGTTGTTCACATGCCTCGGTGATGGATACAACCCAAACCCTGCAGAGCGTCATCGGTTTACAGATAGTGTCTGGAAATTGCTGACGCTGTGCAGGGATTGGGTTCGTTAGTAGCAGTAATACTCGCAGAGGTGATATCGAGCAATACGGCGATGCATATCACGATGATCTGGGTTTTGCCAATAAGTAGGCGTTTGTTTTTCGGCGTTGCTTAGGGACTAGCGGGCGATAAAGCAGCAACACCAGGGGAAGAGAAGAACCCATCTCTACTGCTCGTAAGCAAAGTTGGATGGGTAGATCAAAAGGATAGGAATGATGTGTCTACAACGTAGAGAGAACTGCAGCTAGTCTCGAGAAAAGTCACTGCGTTATTGAAGGAAGCATTGCGAGTCCTCTATTTGAATCGTTCTTCGACAGAGTTAATGCGTCGTTGCTGAGTCGGAATGATGAACTGTTTATGAGCTCTTGGCCTTTTTGAGTTCTGTGATAAGCAAACGGAGCGACATTGTCAGCACAATATCCGCATAGAATTGGTCACTCCATCAACTAATCCACCCACCCTTCGACACAGCTTTGCTTCTTTGGCTCTTCAATGTCTGAACCTTGAATCGCTCAAAGTCAGTCAAGGCAGCTCTTCGCTCCTTGATCTGTCTCTTCTTGTTCCACGCTGATTGAGCCCACTTCTCCTCGACACCGGATGCCTTCCATACTTTGCTTAGAGTACCGGATCGTGCTGCTCGGGGTAGCTTCTTGAGGACATAAGGAGTGAGGACGACCTTGCGGTAGGCGATTTGTTGACGGGGTACTCCGGTTTCGGGTCCGTCGATGAGGGCCTGCAGGGTAAGGCAATCACAGATACACACATATCAGCATCCACTCTCTATCCAGCCTCTTTATCCTCCCTTGAATACCCTGTCGAATCCAACTAACCCTAGCATGATCAATGATCTCGACAATGGCAGCGAGCTTGCCCTTGGAGGGACCGTCGTTGACGAGGACGACGCGTCCGACCTCTACGAATCGCTTGAAGGTAGGTGCTTCTGCGGCGGACTGCATAATTGGCGTCGTTGATGTAGTTGGATTGACGTGTATCATGTCGATTATCGATGGTGGTGGCCAGACAGTTGAAGGTAGGCAGGTGGGTGAAGTCGCAGTTGAACGATGGAAGAAAGCGGAAGCCTGGTCAGCGTGGTATACCTCCTATTCTGACTGCAACACGCTGCTCACCATGACTGGATATGAAGTGATGGACGGTGAGTCTGTATCCGACGTGTAATTGCTTGCTTACTTCTCTGCCTTGTCGCAGGATTGCCCGTGTGTGCACGCTGGGTCACGCCCGCCAGTTCTCGAGGAAGGCTCAAATTTGGGGGGAAGAGCTTTCCTTCCGCTCAAAAAACTGGACAGCGATCGGGAAGAGGCAAAGTGGAAAACGCACAATAATATACAGAACAGCATACATTGTATATATATAAATGACATTCTCAATGCATTGTGAAGCCTTTATTTTAATACAGCATCGGGTTAACACTATGTGCTCATACTCCCTTCTTTTCTGGACATTTCAAGGCTGATCGAACAGTGTCATAACGGCCACTTCCTGAAAATCCTGCATCTCGCTCGATATGCTTCAAGCAGGCATGGCATGGATTAAATAGCAGTCGCGACGGAGAGCAGTACTACTCTCCCCTCTGTTGAGACTCCCGTCTAGCGTCAACGATCTGTGCCGTGCCCGAAACGAAGAAGATGCAATTGGCGACTTCGACTGAAAATCCTGCTGCTATGATAAGCTTGATGGTGGACTGTGACATCAAGGCATTCGCAATCACGCGTGCATACGACAGTGGTACTCTTACAGTCCGCGCAAACAGATACACAGAAAGGATACCAATCTCATCCCAACCGCGCGACGATTGCTGCGGCGTTAAAGACTTTCGCAAAGTAAGTTCTATCAGTTCCCATCGAACAGCTTCACCACACAGACTATAGCAGGATGCAATCGCATCCGCGACTTCCTCCGCGTGCCGGACTTCCCGCGTGACACCTGACAGTCCATCACGTTCTTCTTCCGTTTCGTGGTTCACCCTACCCTGCTCTGCGTTTGCTTCTGAGCCGAAATCTACGCGGAAGCGGTGAGTCGCTCAGCAAAACTTCTACTGACGGAGGCTCAGATGTAGCAGTATATACCCATGGGAAGACCCCCTCTTAGGAAGGTAGTGTGAGACAGTCGGAGGACATCTTCCCTGGCCTAGTGGAAGCTCGCAATGATGGACTGCGAACCGAAGACTCACCTAAGTGCAGGCGATCTTCTTACAGCCTGTAAGGTGACGTGCTCTTGACTGGCGACCATATACTCACTCCGAGTGGGTAATTCTTCTTGAAAGCGAGCTATCACTCTTTTGAAGTCGTCTGCGTGAAGGCTTTAAGTCCACTCTCGCCGCAGGCAAATGGCGGTACAAACCTCTGGCAGTATCGCAGCGAAGGAGCGGTTCATGTCGTGTCACGAACTAGCAGTGAAGGCTATGTGTCTTACAGTCTGCAGAAATATCAAAGATGAAAGTATGTTATCGCTTGTCGGTATGTTCAACCCGGTGGTGGCGACACCCTCCAGGCAGGCACGCGTCTCCTCCGCAAAGGCACGCCGCAATTAGGCAGCGGGCGGCGATTGCTTGTTGCTTTATGTATGTTCATCGTGGATAAGGAAGTGAAGTGACACACTGCTCGTCATGCTTCCAACACGATGACTGCATCAAGCGAGCTGAAAGAGCGACAAGCTTCCTCCTCGCCATTGCACGTCGTCGGCGCGCAGAAAGCCGGCGTGTCACAGGGTAGCAATAGCAACATGAGCAACAGACCAGGCAGTGTATCCCCTAGCACATTATCACAACAAGAGCAGAGAAGGCCTTCACGAGACAGGCAGAACAGCTCATCACCATCTCATCCAGCTGCACTTGGACTCGACAGCGACAGTGGTGGCAATCAAGCAGCAGGAGGAGCACCTCGTAGAAGAAGAGGTTCATTAGTAGGTGCAGCAACAAGGCGCAAGAACAGCAACACCTCGTTGGGTAACGCTATCAATGCAGCACTGGGGAACAACGACATCACTGCTGCTTCATTGAACGAAGACTTGGGCTTACTTTCCTCAGAAGAAGACGACGACGAGATCGACAACGACGACGACGACATGAACGCGCCGAGTTCCTCAACTATGAGGAACAGGACGAGAAGCAATAGCAATACTGCTAGAAGTACTGACGACTTCAATGATGAAGACGATGACTACCGCGAAGAATCATTCTCTGGCCCTATGCATTATGTGCGTCTCCCTCCGCCGCCGATCAGCCTTGCATGCATTAGATGACGACGTGTTGCTGATTTAACGATTGTGGCATTCTAGCTCCCTCTCATCGTCGCGGTAGTACCTCCTCTAGGCGCTGTGCTACATGGAAGAGCAGAAGGTGCGTTACGCCTTCCATCCAGGCCTCAGCTTTGTGTCACCGGTGGCGTGCAACAGGCTTACATTGCGGAACCTCTCATTCCCATGTACCGCGCGTTTTTTTTTTGGCGCACACAGCATGGACCGACTTCCTCATCCTTTTGCTTGTGGCTTTCTACTTGTATCAGATTGTCCGCGGTGAGCGACACTTTGCACTTCACAGCCTCGTCATGCGGAGATACTTATTTACATGTCCGTGTTTCCTCAGTCCCATGGGAGATCTACTATGCTTCCCGCACACGTCGTCTTAATGCAAGCAGTGTCATTCTCACAGAGCAAGAAGAAGACTCGCTAGTCCCCGAGCAGATTAAGATTCGCCGCAAAGCCGCCCGAGCTGAGCTGTTTCAAAATGAGCTATTCGCACTTGCATTCTGCGTACTTTCTCCCTTTATTGGCTCGTATCTCCTCTATTGGGTCAGAGGTGCACTCTCGGATCCAGATCGCTACATCAACCCGTTCAATATAAAGCTCTTCATCATGGCCTCGGGCGTGAAACCCTGGGCTCATTTCTTCAAGCTTGTCAAAAATCGATCCCTTTTCTTACAGAGTGAAGTCGCGTATCCTGTACCTACTGTTTCTATCCTCCTTGATCAAGTCAGAGAACTAAAGATGGAAATGAACACCTTGAAGAACAGATTCGCAACAAAAAATGATGTTAAGAACCTCAGAGACGGTGTAGACGTACCCCTCACAAATCTAAGCAAAGCAGTCAAACGATACGAGCGAAAAGAAGAATATCTTCGTTTATCAACGGAAGAAAAGTTCGAGATCCTACATAAAAGACAGGAAGAATTGCTAGATGAGCTAATCGTTTCAAACCATACTATCGAAAGCCTGCGTGCCGATCAAGAGAGATCAAGCTCCGTTCTCAGGGCTCTCAGATACATCTTTTCAGGCGAAGGACAGGTAGCGTCTACTGGGCGCCAGAGGAGGAGCGCTCTAAGAGACTCGCGGGACGGCCAGGGAAACTACGTCTGGTACGAGAGAGGCCCGTTCTTTTATATGTTCCTTCCGGTGAGTAGTGGAATCACGAACGCGGCAGCTGGAGACAACTCCTAACTTTTGATCCACTTCGTCTTGGTTATAGCTCATCGCTTCCAACCGCATGATGGAGGCTACTGGAAGGCTCTTTGATAGCTTGACGAAGAGGATCGGCCCTATGGAAAGAGGCGGAATGCTGGAGGACGTTGGGCCTGTACAGAATGTCCGTTTTGCAGCTGTCAACAACAGTCGCATCGCGAGCTCTGCAGAGTGATCTTCTCGACAGGGGCAACAGGGACTTCACTATCAGTCAATGCAGTGGTGTCTATATGTAACATGGGCCGAACGGTCTAGGGTTTCTGTCAGTTCTACTTTCATACAGTAATCTGTACATCACGCTCTAGGGTGTCTACATTGGTGTATCAACAGTTTGCATCATGAAATGCAGTGCTTCTTTCCGAAATGGGTGGCGTATTCACTTCGCTTGTACATCTGTTTGCTTTGCGGATTAGTAGCGTGGCAGCTTGATGCTTCCTCCATCTTGTAGCCAAGCCACCAGCTCATCTGTCAACACAACCTGGCAAGCCAGTCTGGAATCATCCGTCGCACCTATGGCGTACTCAAGCTGATCCTCCTCTTCATCTGACGTTTCAGGCACTGGTGGCAGTGGTCCATCTTCACTCTTCGGGACGAGGTAGACATGACACGTCGCGCATTCGCACGCTCCTCCACATGTAGCTTCTACCAGCTCGTATCGTTTTGCACAGTCCATGAGCGTTTCTCCCTTGAAAGCGCGTACTGCTACTTTCTCGCCATCGTGTCGATTGAAAATAAGATCAACAGGATCACCTAAAGCGACTGCCTTTCTCTTCTTTTTGGCTGTCTTCAGATTCTGTGCTGCCTCGAGAGCGCTGATGTTCAGATGCTCTTGCTTGAAACCTTCTTCCGCTAATGCAATCTGCGCAGTTTGTGACAGCCCTGCACGTCCACGCCATTTCTCCCACCAGATATGAGCCAGTGGATTGCTAGTGTCTGGTTGTTTCACTAGGTAGTCGAGCAGGGCTCCAGCGTCCGATGGAGCAAGCAGTCCGTACCAATCTCCTGTAGAAGTGAAGCATGTAGCTGCGAACCTGTGTCCGCCGATATGCGTTGTACGATGTATCCGGATAGGACCTTTGCCATCCCCGAATGTAGGTGCGGCGTTACCCAACCCGCGTCTTTTAGCTTCAAAGACTAGAGCCTCGTAGAAGGCAGATCCCACATCGCCGCAACGACAATCCCTGGCACCATGTGTCTGCAAGAGAGCAGAGTTATATCAGCAAGCTTTGACATCGGCCATACTTCGAGGGGTACATACGCAAACGAAGACGTCTATATCGGGCGACTTTCTTGTGACGAGCTCCGCTTTTGTGCTTTCGTCCAATTCTTCTAGGATGGTCCTGCTAGGCAGGCCGTGCAAGAAGCCATCGAGCATGCGCGCTTGCACGGTATCTTGCGTGATTGGAAAGGGTAGAGGTATACGATCAGGGTATACGACAGCACCATAGCTTTCGTGCTCTTCGGAGTTGCGTTCGGGTTCATCGAATCTATTTGCCTGTCCATTCCATTCTTTCTCAGGCGGCGATGTACACGGATGACTTGAATCCGTCACTGCCAAAGCATACTTGCTGAGCGGACTGTCTGCATCTTGCATGCGCTCGACCACTTTCTCGTACAGAGGCGAGACTGTATTTATGTGCGACGGCAGCGAGTCAAACCTGCGCCCAGAGAAGATGACCAGGTGTCTGTATGCCGAGAGGCCGTTAAGTCAATTGGGTCGACCGCTCCTTCTTGTACTGCTCTCACCTTGCATGCGGCGAGGCTGATCCTTGGAGTGTGTCTTTTGTAGATGACGAAGATGCCGATGAAGAAGCAAAGCGAATGCTACCGAATCGAGCACGGGAAGCGACGAGTGAGCGTCCGTGCAGGCAGAGAGGTCTGCATGCTACGAGTGCTTGCATTCGCTGATGTGATGCAATAACTATCAAGCAATTGCGAATGCTCAGATTGGTGCAGAAGGAAGAAGAGGCGATCGCAAATTGAAGCACGTGCTGCAAAGGCATTCTGGAGGAAAGCCTGCATTTAGCCGGTTTCAATCAAAAGCCTGTAGAATACAATGACTGAGACTTCTCTAAGTTGCTACATCACAATGATAGATGTTTACAGACATACGATAAACATACGAACGATACTGATCCAAGTCTTGCCGGTGGCGAAAAGGCTCTCACGGCCTAAATGTTTAAGTTATGGAACTTCGACCATTTTTCCATTTGTCCACCGGTGCACCGGTCCATCAAAGACATTATATCGATAGTAGTTGGACGTCCCTCCAGTCGTCATTGCTCGCCGGAATGTCAAATTTATCCGGCCCGAAGCCTTCGCTCTTTTCGGAACGCTGTGCAGCCATTGCTCTTGAGTTGTCCCGCGCATGACCACACAGTCACCGCTCTCTAGATTCCACTTCTCTACTTTGGCTGTTTTGTCTGATTTATGCTTCATCTGAAAGTCTCGTGGGCTACCGAGAGACAGTGATGCAATTGTAGGCTGCGGCCCCAAAAAGCTAATTTTGGGACATACCTTTAGTTCTGCGGAACACGCTCACAGAGGGCAGCGGGAAGCTTACGATTCACCATCGTTATGCCAGGTAATGGAATCCTTGCCGTTCTCGTAGTAGTTGACTAAAACGAAATTGAACTTCGCATTCGTCTGTTCCTGCATGTGCTCCAACAACTGCTGCAAGACACTTGGAATCTTGCGCGGCTTGATCTTATAAGATGATAGAGGCGCTCCAGTCTCATCACATCCCCATACACAGGTCCACCTTGGTGTTCTAATCGTGATACCGCGGATCGGATATGTCACACGATACCAGGGCAGTTCATTCAGCAAATACTCGAACAGCTGCTTGCCCTTGATCATCCGCTTGAAGTAGAGCAAATCCAGACCAGGATCCTTCAGAATCACTTGCGGCTTTACATCTGCAAAAGTATCTCGTACATCGAAGTCGGGCTCGTTGATGTTCAGCGGATTGGACGTCGTAGGTCCCGACGTAGGCAGGGACGGCTTGCTAGACACGAGAGCCGTTGCAGAACTTGATTTGGAAGGACCAGCCTGAGGCCCTAGTATTCTCTTTTCATCGTCTTCCTCGTTATCCGTAGAATCAAGATCTATCGGGCTGTCCTTGCTGTCAAGATCGATTGAAATGGGCTGCGTGGAAGTGCCAGCTCCCTGAATGGTTTGCAGCTTCTTGCGAGATGAAGCAGACGTTGGTGCAGGTCTCTTGAGAGTAGCTTGCTTCATGTGATACCTATGCCAGGTATCGGGGTGATCTTGACTGCAAAGCAGAGACAAGCCATGGCAGCCATTTCCTGAAACAGCCTGGTGCCGATGGTGGCGAAGTATCTGGTCACGTGCCTTACATGCGATGACGCACAAGTGACTGGAATGAAATGTTCAATGGGTGTATTGCTACAATGAAATATGTTGTGTACTCTTAACTCTTAGAACTATACATGAATCACGAGAGTGTACAGAGTATGCGGATCGGCTGACTGAGAGAGATGCAGCACTTTGGCAGATTCGCTCGTAGACGCAAATTGGCGCCTACGAGTTAAGCTGCCGAAGTGCTGCATCATGCTCCAGAATGGTGATGTTGTCGAATGAATGAATCTCACACTCGGGCTAGAGCAATAGTCACTGGATGATCATGCGTCCCTGCTTTTTGCTAGCTTGCTCGAGTCGCTTAAGCGCTAGGAGCGAGTACACCGCTCCGACGACCGGCCTCGCTATGAATGCCAGCGGCTCATCACTCTCCATATGGTATGCATCAGGGAAAGGCTGTCTGGAAGTGCCATATTCGAGATAATCATAGACGCCATCTAACAACCAAGAATTCTGTAAGGGACCGTAAATGTGCAAGGGGTAGACAATTCGCTCACCAATGAAGATATCTCGCACTTCTGGATTCGAGGCATGCGCTGCTGCGGCCATGATCTGCCAGTCGGACTTGGCAAAGTCACTCCTCGAATCGAGTCGGACACCAAATCTCTCCTTGACCTTCATATACCATCGCTCTTGTCTGAAAAAGGTCGAGGATCAGGAGTGTGCCGCAAAGGAAGGAGAGAGATGCGCTCACATTGCGTAGAGCCAGTCGGGAAACAACTTCAAGCCTAATAGCTTGTCACCGAACTGCTATTCCCATGTAAGCCAAAGTCACTTCGAGTTCAAATTCTCTAGCTGACTGACCAGATGATACAATAGAACCCAGGTATCGTCACTTTCTTGGTAAGTGAGCTTGACATGGGTGCCATCGCTTGATAGAGCCATCTTAAGGAATTCCCCAACAAATCTTGACGCCGTTGACTGTGAAAGCAGACGTCGTGTTAGGCAGGAGCGGGCGTTGATCTTACAACGATGTCTTGGCTTACCTGGAAGTGTGCAGCGTCCTCCTCCTTGCCGACCGCTTCCGCAAGCTTGGCCATCGCACCAATGCCAACGATCCCCTTCACGGCCAAGTTGGTACTATTGATGAGGTTCTGATGGCATATGAGACATCTCTTAGTGAGACCTGAATATACTGTCATAAAGATGAGACCCACGCCTGCGAAATCGTCACTGCTAACTTGGTCACGTGGATATAAAGCTTCGGACTCCAAGAATGCTGCCCAGCCTCGGAAAACATCGTAGTAGTGCATCAATTGGCTTGTGTCGCCGGTGGCCATGACATACGCAGCGCCCATGATTAGCATCCCCGCAGACTCTGCAAGGGCAATCAGAAAGAAAGGCCAATAATGGTTGTTCAACTGGCCGACTGACCCTCGATGAACATAGCCTCATCGTCACCCGCATCGTGGCCCGTAGCATTCGGGTATTTGTAGCCTATTGGACATACTCAGTGGACAGCTGGGCTTTTCGCAGTGGAGGTACTCACCCAAGTCGTGCAAGCACCATGGGTCTACGCGATAATCAGACAGGTTGTCGTTACAGCGAATGCAGGCAACTCACTTGGATACTTCCCACTTGCCGTGTAGCGCAGGACAGGCTCCATCAAGCTCTTTAAAATGTCGTCTCCAGCATATAGAAAGAAGGGGAAGGCTGGATAGATGATGTCCACTGTACTGACGAAGTCTGTGATACAAGCTTCAACTCTGGCTTGATTGCACGATTGAAGCAAGACGGCTTACTGGAGGTTGCTATTTCTGCAGTGGTAAGTCAGTCATGGACGCGCTCAGTTGGTATTTAAGCGGAGGGACACACCTTTGGTAAATGACATGATATCTGAGGCATTGTATTCGCCAGTATCAGTCTTCCCGACCGACACCTCAGTGCCTACGAAGCATTGTCTGACGGCAATAGCGACGAGGCCATAGTACTTGGCCGAGATAGCGCTTGCTGCCTGTTCTACTCGGTTGCCAAAGGACGCCGCCATTTTATATACATGATTGAAGTCATCGTGGAAGAATGAAAGCTGTTATGGGGTTCAATGTCACCTGCAGTTGGCATCAATGCTGTGCGCACCGGCACTTACCGATTCGTGCAGACTTGGCAACTTCACATGATAATACAGATCACGATCTGGATAGGGGCCTTCCGTTGCAGTCCAGCTGATTGCAGGTGACCGATATCGGCCAATAGACAGGCGGAAGGGCGGGCTAGACTTTGCACCGACCTTGCCGAAGTCTTTAGCAAAAGCAAAAGCTGGCTTGTTGTCGCCAATCTGTCGGTAGTTCGTGTCGCTGCTGTTGGCTAAGCTTCTTTTCTCTTGGAAGTGCTTGCGTACGGTTGGGCCAGGCCCACTTGCAAATGTCACGCCCTCACCGGCCGAGGTAGCATAGACGACAGATCCATCGCTCGTGAAGTCATCGAACTCTCCGTAGCGTGTTTGATGCTTCAAAGATACTTGATGGTATATGAGACCATCCTTCTCCGTTGTATTCCACACACATTGTGCATCCCAATCATTGGACACGAACTTGGCATCTATATCGGTATAGAGTTGCAGATTGTGTTCGCCTCCGTCATTGCTCTTCGCAGTAATAGTCAGGTAGCTATAGGGCAGAGTCTGTCGCACCAGATCATTTGGGGTGATGGGGGATAGAAATTCCAGAGTAAGGTCTAGCGGACCGGCCCGCATAACGAAAGTAGTTGAGCTTGGAGTGAAGGACATGGAGATTTGCTCTGCTTGGCCATCGAGGCCATTCTCGAGTCCAGAGGTTGACATACAGTTGAACGGTCGGCCATCTACAAGAACTCCAACCACCCATGGAAGCCAATTGCCATTAAATGCAGCTGCATACTGGGAGGTAAGCAGACCCCGACGAGCGCGATTACCCGACTCCAACCACACATTCAGATAAGGCGCGCGAGCGGCCAAGGGAATAGAAGTCGGGTTGAAGGGTGTGGTTTTCCATGTGACAGGCTCCATTTCGTCGTCATAGACATGTTCACTGCTTGTGAAGGCCAAGGGAACAGGCTCGGCTTTCCAGCGAGCAGGCTCTTTTCCACTGCCATAGGCAAGATTATCACTAATCTCGCGCGATAGCTTGCTATTCCAAGCCAGCCATACGAGAACTGCCAGAGCTGCCAGTGACGAGGTTGATCGAAGCAGAGCCTTTCGGAGACGCAAGAAGGGACCAGTCGAAGCTGGCTGATAGCCCAACAAGGGGGTCTTCTCTGACGTACGAGCTTGCATGCTGCTTTAGCTGAATCAGATCATCGTATAAAGTGTCGGTATCGGCGGTGAAGTTGAAAGCCGCAATTGCAAGAAGGGCTGCAGGCTATCAAGAAGCAGCTGGAGGATGATCGAGACTTCTTGGTTCTGCATCGACTTGAACAGCAACAACAAGAGCGGCAGGAGCGGAGTGCGGTAGCTGAGCTGGTACTGGGCACCGTACCATGAGCGAAGAGGAGGACAGGTTCCCCGCTCGGGTCAGTCCAACCCACCTTCATCACAAGCTTGCACGAGTGAGAGCGGAGCTGATGCTGGCTTGCAATGACAGCGTATCCTGGATGAAGACCCCAAGAAACGGCGGTACAAGGTCGACTGGGAAGGTGTAGATCCTGAGACAGGCCGTGCTTGGTCTCCAACATGGGTAAGATTGTCGCCAAGCTCAGCATCAGCTTCGCCTGATAGCAGGGTACCGTCTCTTACAGGAACCATACGAGTTCGTGAGCAACGTGCTTGTGAATGAATACAAGTCAAAGCAACGCAGACGGTCAGCACCGGGTCTTCAGAAGGCCTCTCGAGCTGCTTTGAGGGTGAGCTCACGCTTTCTAGTACACTTCGACCACCTCGATCAAACTGCTGAACACGATGTTTACAGGACTTCGATATCAAGCGGAACAAGTCACACACGCCTAGCGAAGAAGAGTACGTCTCTCCAGAGGAAGAACAAGAGGATGCAGATAGTTGGCAGGCACGCCAACCTTCCAAGTCTGAGAAAACCAGGAAGCCGAAGCCAAAGCGGAAAAGCGAGCCCTCCGGCTCAGGATCCTCGTACAGACCTTCAAATCAGTCTACAAGGTCAACAGAGCAGTCCACTGAGCTGTCTACTATCATATCATCTGGCTCATTGAAAGCTTTACAATCTCAAGCCGCCAACTTAAGGAGAAAATCCGAACCTGCGACCTCAACAAAAAAGCTGAGCGAGAAGGCTCAAGGCAAGCGAAGAAGACAGGAGGATCCAATAGCCAGTCCGGAACGATCTCGACCCGCCAGTAAGAAATTTCGCAAACAGGCAGAACGAGACGAAGTCGAGTTCTCCCCAGACGAGGAAAGTGAAGAGGAGGACGTGCCAGTGGTAGCAAGTCGTAGGAACCTCTCTTCTGGGACTGTTAGGCTACCTCCGAGGCAATCTAAAAGCCCACAAAGACCACTTGAACGACTTTCGGCAATACCAGAGGCGTTGCGTCTGAAGACAGCGTCGACATCGGTGTCAAGGGTCACGCATGGACCGGCAGACTCGATGGGAGAAGGGCTGTTCGCTAGCCGCAGTATATTAGATGCTGACGACCCGCCCTCAGCGAGACAGAAGAGCGAGCTCTCAGACGAAGACATGGGCACTTCAACGAATGCTGCAAGACGCGCTCAAGCCGCTCGTGCTGGAAAAGCTAAGAAATCAACACAACCTCTTTTCCGACGACAATCAGAGGAGAGGAATACGAGATCTGTAGCCGAAGCAAGCTTACCTAGCTTCAAGAAGAAAACAAATGGCGCTACGGCTGCCGCACACGCGCCCTACAACCAACAACGTGAGCGCCGTCCATCTGCGTCTGCCAATGCAAGCAAAGAAGCCCCCAGCTACGACATGGAAGAGGACTCACCGTCTGTCATTCCAGACTCCGCGCCGCACAATGGACATGCTCTCTCACCCGTGCAGTCGCCTCCGCTGAGTGGGACTGAACCAGTTGTTCAGAGTTCGTCTGTCCGACATTCCCGGCGCACAGCGCAACCGCCAGGTCCCCGCTTAGAACATGCAAACACCGAAAGACCACGCATGCCAGTCAAAGTACCAGAGCCGGAAGTCTTCAAGTCTTTCCTTGCATCTACACAAATGACAGAAGATATTCAGCAATTCTCGTCTCAAGCGTCTCCGCCGGAAGCTTCATCTTCTGAAGAGATCCTACGAGCTTTGACAGCCACTTCCACATCAGCGGAAGACCGTACTATGCCTCCTATTGAAAATGGTCACGCCGCTTCCGCTTCTACTTCAGCGCACCGCTTGGATGATTTCGAAACAGCAGCGGATGCCGCATTCGAGGTACAGTCGGCTATAGAAGCTTCCCATTCTGGAAGCGCGCCTGAAGATCAGAACAAAAGTGCTCTCCTTTCGGATACAACCGTAGCGGTACAGGAGACCATCGTTCACAAGACCGAGCGATTCGCCGAGCCTGGGCAAGGCTCTGCCTCTCTACTCGATGGAAGTGCCGGCGCTCGTGTGTTGGGTCCAGCGGAGGTCGTGGAGACAATTGAAAGTGAACGGGAGGCGAGAGCTAAAGTTCGACAAAGCACCCTGTTCACGAACGAGTCAATGCGACAAGACTTGCTGATATATGTGGATTCACCCGCGTATTATATTCACACGAAGCGTGAGTCTCAAGTAGAGCGGTCCTGAAAGCATTCTTGCTCACTCATACTGTGTTTCAGGCTCCTTGACGAAGCAGGCATTATGGGACTTTGAGCTTGAGTTGACGACCGATGAGAATGAACAAATAGCTTGGCACCTCCTTCTCGATATGGAGAAAGGTGAATACAAGCTCGAGAAGCGCGTACGAAAGTTCGTAACAATCAAAAGCGACTCTGTAAGTGTCTACAGTCAACACTGCTGTTCTTGATCAAGGCTAGAACCTGTTCTCCTGCTTTCGTGCGCTTCAGAACAACGACCAAATCATGTCGCTCTACAATGATCTTCTCGAAGCACATGCAGCTCTGAAAAAGACGAACGATGCAGCGACATTACGCATGGGCGAGCTCGAATCCGACATTGTATTCATGCGAGAGCAAGACCGAGCCAAAGGCAAACAGATCGACGAGCTGGCTGGAGATAAGCAGCGTCTGGAGGCTGAAATACAACTCCTGCGTCAGCAAGTAACGCTCGGTGTGAAGCAGGTTGAACTGATTTGGAGTGCGAAGGAACAGCGGGCGCGAGAAGAGCTGGACAAAATGAAGAAACAGCTAGGAATGACAAAGACCCTAATTAGGACGTCGAACATCGAGGAGCTGCGTAGTCGAGCTGCCCAAGTGGAAGAGCTAGAGGCAAGGGAGCGCAACCGTCTTGCAGCCGAGCAGGCAGAAAAGCAGCGTCAAGCCATGAGGCGGTCGAATATTTACTCTCAGTTTATCGACGCCACCTTTTCTCGGGTAGCGCAAAATCAGCCTGCCAATAGCGCCGACGGGTTGTCTGGGCCAGCTGTAGTCACGGCTCCAGACGAGGTCGACAGTGAAGAGGATGAAGACTTTGTCGCCGGCGATTCAAGCGAGGGTAGCGACAACGGCAGCAGCAGTAGCTATGACAGCAGTGACGAGGTCGCGCCTCTACCTGCGTCCCTGCCTATACCCACCGAGCTGTCTGGCGTGCAGTATCCGGTCGTGCCCGCCTCAGAATTGGTCAATGCCGCACTAGCCTCCACAGAAGGCATCCTTCCCGGTGGTCTAGCCAGTATATCACCTGCCCCAACGAGTTTCGTTGCAACTTCTCAGATCGCGGAGACCGCAGACACCAGTGGAGAGACGACCGAGGTTACCACCACCAGTGCTTCTATAGTCACATCATACACCAATGCTCACCTCAAAGGCGATACCCAGCAAAGTACATCATCCGGAACGCCATTTGTAGAATCCGAGGAGATCCTGGAGCTCGACTCTGCCGTACTAGAGAGCCAGCTTGCCTATCCGTGTTCTTGGGGCAAATCCAGCGGAAATGAATGCAGAGCATTGTTCTCAAGTCAAAAGGTGAGACAGTGTATCCTTGATTTTCGGACACGCCTCTGACGGGGTTGACCATCTCATAGGAGCTGTATGACCACGTAGTAGACGAGCACGCTACATAGGAAGTTTTGTGATGAGGTGAAGTGAAAATTCGAAGTCTAGTCTTTGAGGATGACGATATCGGTGCTGTTGTTGTTCATCGGCTACCGTGGCAAGGCAAATTAATGTAGAAGGGAGCTCGGGCTGAGATTACGATCGATTACTGCAAAAAATGTACTATCGACGTAAGACTTGTAGTTATGTATAAGGGGGCTCAGGCTCAAAATACGATTGATTACTGCAAATTAATATACAACAATGTGAACTATGCTACATTTGCCCTCCGTGTGAAGTGACACGTGTTGTCCCATTCCACACCCTCCGCCTCCCTTGTTTAGAGTGCTGGGGTCAGGCACTGCCAGACGCCCACAGTGCTG